>JACEEZ010013578.1:37500-43298 GCA_016584305.1 Chionoecetes opilio
TTGTTCAACATGCATAAGAAGAGTTTTCCGTGAAAAATTTGATGAAATTCGGAGATATTAGGGGTCGCGACAACTGAACAATTTTCTAATAAAACCCTTCAAAAATAAAGAAAAAACCAAAAAAATCCCACATTTTTTGAAAGAAAATTATAAAACCAAAACTGTTTCGAAAATGCACTGAAAGTGTCTTTTTTGAAAAAAAGGACAGGTCTTCGAAGGGAAAGGCAGAGGGGGGAAGACAGTCATCTTTTTTCCCCCAAAACGCTTTAATTCCTTTTTGAGGCGGGCTTGCCCAAGCCTTGACCTCTGCTTTTCTCCTCCACATCAAACCCCTTTGGGCGAAGGAGGCCCTCCCCGTTTCCTCGGAAACGTACCACGGTGGCGACGCGGGCTGTTCTGCTGGGCAACGGTTTGGTCAGGGTATGTCTTGAGGATCCGAGAAAGAGCACGTCGTTCAACGGAGCTTTCACAGGATCGGTCCCTCATGCCTGCTTGCATACACCAGAGCAAAAAGAGGCCACTCGTTCCACCGGTTTCTCTCGCCCAGTCAGCACAGCTGGATTTCAGCACCTGAATTGAGGCAGTAGAGGCCCTTTGGCTATCCACCGGGCTTGATGGAGAGCTCCAGGATGGAATGGTTTGGCTGGACCTTCATCACCGAGGAACAGGTAGGGAGACGGAGAAGTTCTTCATAGCCTCCCTGGGTTTGGTTTCTTTCAACATCAGAGCCTCCTTCAGGAAGGCCAATGCTTCGTCCTTCAGCTTGTTGGCAGTCATTGGTGGCGAAGAACTCTACGAGGTCCTCCGAGGGTTTCCACCGTCTCTCTGCGAGGAATCCACGAAGGGAAACCATCGATCACGGATGTCGTTTGAAAAAATTCCAATGTCAGGACCAGAGGAAGACCCGAGGCTGGCTTCAAAGGGACATCCTTGAGGATCACCTCGTGGACATGATGGCGGCAGGCCAAACCAAAGCAAGCTTCGTCCGAGTTCTTGCCTCAATCTGAATGCAATGCCCCTTGCCCCCCATGCCAGTGTTCGGAAGCCGTGGTGTCGAAACAGAAAGCGATGATCTTGTCCCTGACGCCGCTTCGTCCACCCCTTCAAGACCACTGCAGCCACGTTTCTGCCAGTCGAATCCGAGCTTGCTGGACCCAAGAAAGGAACTTACGTCATCTCCCCTGTGAGGAGGACGGCGATGCTGTTTCTCCGTATCGCCAGAGAGGGGCGCGGAGGAGTTTCCATCCCAATGCAGGACAACCTCTTGGGTTTTTCTCCTGGTTCCGCAGTTCCACGATTTCTCGGCGGCTTGCTCTCTCCCCGCAATTCGTGCTTGATGGACCGTGCTCTTCGAGACCGCCATACTCCCAATGTCCATTTTCCCAAGAACTTGAGCGGTAGCTGCGAACGTTGACGTTGCTTGCCGCACCGACAACTTCTCTCGATCCCAAGTTGAAATGTAGGGCTGCTCCACTAACTTCAAACAGTAAGTAAAATGTCTTCAAAAGTTATGATATGTGTGAGGTTAAAGCCACAGTATACTTTAAGCATATTGTATATTGAATGTATGATTTTCCTGTATTGTGCTTTGTTGTTTTCCTTCACTGTTGTATGGGGGAATGTTGTTTTGTTACAAGTGGATGTTTACGTACGTAGCTGACTGTATAGTTTTCCCAAACTGTCATCCATCAGGCATGTTGGGATCCACATGTTTGATCAGCTTCTTGGGGAATAGCATACACACAAGGATCATGAATTAGTTTGTGAAAGTAAACTAATTCTGATTTATGTGTGACATTAATATTGAATGAAGTACCTTATGTATTGTATTTGGAGAATTGTGACTAGTTTACCACCGGTTGTCTCTCGGTAAACAGCTTCTTGTCCCGAGTACTAGTTAGATTAGTGTGATTTGCGTTTGTTGAGGTTAGAAAGTGTGAGTAGCATACACTAGACCAAACAGCTTATTAGGATAACAGAAAAATACCTTTTTATTACTAAGAAAATGAGTTAACAAATTTCGTATATTGGGTTACTTTTCGTAATTTTATGTTTTAACAGACAATTTTTTTTTAAAGCCATGGAAATATCTGGGTGTGAAGGTTCAGTGATTTTTTTATTGATATATTTAACACCTTTTTCTCTTCTCAGACTTTACCGTACTGTTCCTGTCAAGTTCCTGTCCTCTCCTGGCAAGATGGCTGCCGTGTTTGCTTCAGGTAAGACTTCATAACACCAATGCAATGTTGATCAGGGTATTTATCTCCCCCCTGATCCTTCCCTCTCATCCTCTCATCACCTATGATCTAGCCGACTGCGATTAAGGGATTAGGCGTCAGGCATCAGGTCTTGAGTATCTTGGCTCTTTATAAAGGGAGTCTCTTGTAGAGGCAGGGACACACTGGAACTCAGAGACTTGTACCACACACAACTGCTCTCTCCAATAAACCAACCATCAACCCTGGGTGTCTGTTTATCAACCATGTAGGTGACAAGGTCACTACAAGCTTATTAGAGAGAGTGAGTGTTACATTAGCTTATTAGAGAGAGTGAGTGTTACATTAGCTTATTAGAGAGAGTGAGTTACATTAGCTTATTAGAGAGAGTGAGTGTTACATTAGCTTATTAGAGAGAGTGAGTGTTACATTAGCTTATTAGAGAGAGTGAGTTACATTAGCTTATTAGAGAGAGTGCGAGTTACATTAGCTTATTAGAGAGAGTGAGAGTTACATTAGCTTATTAGAGAGAGTGGGTTTTACATTAGCTTTTTAGAGAGAGTGGGTTCTTGCTTATTGAGGGGGAGGTTAATTGGGCTTTTTTGGAGATAAGTTCATTAGCTTTTAGGAGAGGGATTTAAATTAGTTATAAGGGGGTGAAGTTACTTTAGTTTTTAGAAGAGTGAGAGACATTAGTTATTAGAGAGATGAGGGTTACATTAGCGTTTAGAGAGATGAGAGTTTTTTTAGCGTTTTAGAGAGAGTGAGAGTTACTTAGGTTTTAGAGAGATGAGTTTTACCAAGGACATTTTAAAGATCAGAAAGGAAAGCTTTGGTGGAGGTAGTACAAGCTCAAAGGATTTTTAGACCCAAAATTGATGAAAAATTTTGCTTTTTATAGAAGAAACCAATAAAAACATCAAAAATGTTTGCTATGGGTTTAATGTTTTTAAGCTTTGTGAACTTTTGTTGAATGCCCTTTCTTTTCTTTATTCTCAGTATCTAGGAAGGCTGAAGGGGTTACCCAGCCCACCCAGTGTTTTTTCCCCCCTTTTTCGAGGGGGATAAATGGGTCCCGGGGGGAAACCTGGGAAGGGTCGGGTAACCCATGCCCCAACTGGCCCGGGGTGCAGGTTTACCCGCCACAGACTCGGAGGAAAGCACGGAAGACCATTAGTAATCAGAAGATGCTTCCAGTGCATAGATGTATTTGCAACAAGGGGATCCCGGGGAATTTTGAATGGTAAGGAATGACTAAATTTTTTGGTCTGTTTTTTAAACCCGTGGGATCACGTGCAAAAGCCAGAGGGTTTACCTGTCCCCCTCTCAAGAAATAAAATGATCCCAGAGTAAGAAAGTCACCCCCTTTTTGGGATTTTTTCCCTTCCGGTTTTCTAGATGAACGCTTTTGGGCAAATTTTAAATTATTTTTTTTGGTTGCAAAGACATTATGAAGGATTTATAATGCCTCAGGTTTGTAATTGAATGCCTTTTTATTTATTTTTAAAAATTAAATTCTCATCACACAAGCCCTCTAAATGGATTGGACTGAAAAACCCGGGTTTCAAAAAAAGCAATTTTTTGAATCTAAATAAAAAATTTTTCGACTTTTGAATAAAAACATTCTAAACAATAACATTTTTTTAGACATGTTTTTATCTTAAAAAATAAATTTTAGAGGGGGTTCCAAAAGTTTACACAAAATTTGTGTAATACATTTTATCACTTTTGCCAAAAATTTTATCCCCTTAACGAATTTTTTTTTGACTTATTTTTTTCCCTTTGCCTGTTATACAAAGATTTTTGTGATTTTAGAATTGTGCATCCTTTTTAAAGCATTTTTTTTCTTTTCTAGGGTTTGGGAAGATTTTTAAACTCTTAACTAAGGAGACTTGGAAGTTTAAGGGACCCAGAAGCGTACTAACTACAGAACAAGGTGCCACAACCTAATCTCACCGCTCACGGCGAAGGCAGACCAGTCCGTTTTTCCAAACTCCTCTAAACATTTTGAGGAAGCCCCCGCCTGGAGACCATCCCGATTCCCGCTAAAAATTTGGTATGGCTTGGATGGGCTTGGTGGAAGAACGCCGTTTCCAAATATCGGCCCCCTACCTACAAGAAAAGGGGATTTTCCACTGGTAGGAGTTTGATTTTTCTCAAGAAAAAGACCAGTTTTTTAGGGAATTTAAGAGAAGTTATAAGGTTTTTTTGCTGATTTACGTGAAAAAAAGCCCTTTTAGAATCTTTTATTTTTTTAGGGATTTTTTTTATAGGCTTCATAATTCAGTTTTTTTATATTTTAGTGATTTTGTCTAGGATTTTCATGTGTTTTTCAATTTCAGTAGGATTTTTTTAGGACTTTTTATTTCAGTAAAATTTTTTTTCATAGGACTTTTTTATTTTATAGGATTTTCTTACAAATTTTTTATGTATTTTTAATTTCAGTGGATTTGCTTATAGGAAATTTATATATTTCATACAGTAGGTTTTGCTAAGGCTTTTTAGAAGTATTTTTAATTTTATCGGATTTTTCTTAAGGAGTTTATAGTATTTTCATATTTCAGTAGGATTTTTCTTATAGGGCCTTTTTTAGTATTTTTATATTTCAGAGGGTTTTTTTTTTTAAGGCCTTTTTAAGTATTTTCAATTTCGAGGTTTTGCTATAGGCCTTTTTATATAGTATTTTTTTACTAGTGGCTTTTTTGTTATTTTTAATATGAACCTAAAGATGATTTCCTACCACCTTGAACAAAGAAATCAAAATTTTTAATTCGACATACTTAAACAAAGGAAATTTTGCCCAATATTACTATAAATTTAAAACTTCTTTTCTTTTTTTAGTTGTCCAGCGGCCCAGTGGCGCCAAAAAATTACGGAAGCAGAACCTCGGCGTTTTATTTATTTTTAATTTTGTATTCTTTTTTTACTCTTATTTTGATTTGTCTTAAAATATATGTAGATTTTTTTTAGATTGGTACTTAAAAATATATTAGTATTTTTTTTTAGTATTGATATAATATATATATAGTATTTATTTTGTTTTTGAAAAAAATTTCTAAATTTTTTAATTTTTTTTATATTTGAAATGACACTTTTTCCGACGGTCTTCAGACCAAAAACCTTTTTACTGTTGACACCCCGTTTTAACCCGACTTGTTTCGTTAAAGAGAAAATTTTCTTGCAAGGATGACAATCCCATGACACGTTTAAAATCTTTTTAATAATTTTTAGGAAGGTTTGCTTTGGCGGTCGACGGCAAATAGAAATTTAAAAAGGTTAGTTTTTAAAAAAAACTATATAATATAAATAATTTTATATATAATTAATGTATAAAGGTTTTTTAAATAGGATTTTAAAACCCACTGCTGGGATTTTTTGATTTTTTATTATTAGAGATAAATTTGGGGAACGCGGATTTTTTATTTTAAGATGACCCTTTTTTACGACGGCTCAACCCAAAGCTTTTTATATCTGTTTTAATTTTAAAAAAAGGATTTTTCTTTGGCCTTTCAAGTATTTTCTATTTCAAGGGTTTGTTTTATAGGCCCCAAACCAATACGTTTGACCCCCCCGTTTAAACCC
>JACEEZ010013579.1:0-11363 GCA_016584305.1 Chionoecetes opilio
GCCCAAATTTTTAAATTCCCCAATGTTTTTTTTTTCACTATGGGCCGTAATAGATGTTTTTGACGGATATGGCAGGGGGGGGCTTCCTCAACTAAACTCGGAACAGGCACAAACAGAACACTTCTTGAATTGTCTTTGATTTGGGAAATAAAAACCAAAACATAAAAAAAGGCATTCTTGGGAAAGGGAGGAAAAAGGACGATTAATCCAAATTTAAAGGAGAAATATGCTGTGGTATAATGTAAAAACAGATGTTCAGATGCGACTGCTGATTGCATCAAGTGCCAGATTACATAAACTGCCATAAGGGTCCCCACTCAAAATTCGCCTGTCGTTGTCGGGGGAACGATACTGACTTGCTGGTGTGATTCGCACAACCCACCCCAAACATGAATCTTCTATGCTTTTTGGGACGGAACCCTTTGAATGTGTCTGTATAGTGAAACCAAAGCTTGTCTAGCATAAAAAAACACCTGAGTTTGTACTGCAATCACGGATGTGATACTGATTTTCCGATACAAAAAGGGGAAAAAAGGGGGCCCCTTCAGCTTTTAAATGGACATTGGGACTTTTTGATTTTTTTCTCTCGTCGACAGCAGTCAGGGTGAGTAGACGCATAGGGAGTTGTTTTCCCTAAAGCTGTATGGACTGTCCGGTCAAATTCACGGACAAGCACGCAGTTAGACTTCCGATCTACCGTAGGCGTCCTTTCCTCTCTGGTTTCAATTGGGGAATCAATCCCTCCAACTTCACACTGCCAGTTCATAGCATGAACTACCGCGTTCAGCAAGGGCCGGGGGAAATGAGCTACCCCAATAGTGGGGTGGGAGTACAGAGGGGGGATACTTTTTCCAATCTATCCCGATGGGCCCCTTTTGCTCCCGAGAAGGTACTGAAAAGGTATCTTGCGGCTGCAAGGTAGGGTGGAAAGTCATGTGTTTTTTTAAAAGGGCACGGAGGAGGTACCTAATTGCACTGAAACCTGTTCAAAAAAAAAATTTTTTTCCCCTTTTTTTTATACCCCCCTGCAGGTTTTCCAATGTTTTTTTACCTGGAAAAGTCAAAAAATTAAAACCCCATTTAATCAAAATTTCGGAACCTTTGCCTCATGAAGCATGAATTTATTCTATAATTTTTTCTGAAACGCCATTTTTTTTTTTCGGAGCATTTTGATTTTTGTTTTTCGCCTTTTTTTTTCCCCAAAATGGGCATAAGCGGGTTAAAGCAAGAAATTAGATCTGACTGAAAATCAAAATGCATGAAACTTTTGGAAATATTACTGGATATTTACAGAAAAATTTTCAAAAAAATAAAAAAAATTTAAAATTTATTTCACTCTAGCAAAAATTCCAATGGTTTTGGCATGACATCAAAATGGCTTTTTTTTGTTCGATCTTTAAAACCCTGCTAACAAATCCGAGATACTTCACAAAAAAACTTTAATAGGCAGTAAGCAAGGCCCTCCGGGACGCAAAAGTTGAATCTCAGAACCTCCCCCTGCAGTCCAAGACAACGTCAGCCGCCCTGCATTTAATCTGCTACAAAAACCCTTCCGACGGCTCCCCCACATCCAGCACAGTGGTCCCATTTCCCCACCAACAGACGGCCTTCCAGTACTTCCTCTTCCCCAGAGTTTGCCAGAAAAAGGGGGAACCCAAGCATAAGCCCCTCGCCAATGAACGGGGGAGGCATCATCCCTTTCTGGCAGAGGGTGGGATCAGACCATGACCAAAATACAATCAGCGAGATTTCATGACATTCACAAAAAGCCAGAGATTAGCAAGGAATAAAGGTAGAACAGGTGACCCGGGGGAAAAGGGATGCCTTTGTCCTGGAATTAGATAGCCTGTTGACATAGGGTTTCAAATGCCCCCAGAAATAGGGGGAAACCCACTGCTATAAGGGGAGAAAAGGACAAGGACATCGGTTCTACCAGGATCAAAGACACAGAGAAAGGCCCACATGTCTGGTCATACAAGATATTTGAGTCAGGGTCCCAGCACAACAGAAGGGCGCAAGACTGCAGCAGAGAGAGGAAAAAGATATAAATTTGTCAAAAATTTCTAAAATTTTTTTTAAAGCTGCCAAAGCGAAGGACTGCTGCTGATGTTCTCCCTGGGCTGCCCCAACCGACAGTAAAGGGGAATCAGGGACAGGATTCCAACAACTCGTCCGGATGTTCACACACCAAGACACTGTGACTCTCCTTTTCCCCCGGGAGGGTCATGGAGTGTTTTGACATCTGCAGTACCGCTGTCGTCTGGGATTGTCTGACAAACAATGACAGCCTTAGTCTCGCTACATTGAAGGGGTGGGGCTGACCTGGGCAAGTTTTTCATCTCAAACCTCAACAACGAACGGAACAGGATGCTGACAAGGTACCACTCAGCCAGGGGTACATGGCAGCTTTAGCGAGGACCCTCACAAGTATGTGCTCTCCACTGGGATGGCAAGATGCGAGAGATGTCCCCGGGAAGTGATCCTGGGGGCCACTGAGACTTGGCTGTGCTTGTCCGGACCCCTGCATTCCTGAAGGCAAGTTGGGGTACCATGATAGACAGCTCACAGGAAAGGCTAGGGAGAGGCATCCATGGTTTTTTGGGGGCATGGGGGCTTACGGGGTGTCCCTGCCCTTGTTTTTTACACAACGGCCAGCAACAGTGGAGTACATGGGGAGCTGCCAAGTTCTGGAGCAAAAGCTTGATAGAAGGTGTTCTACCTGGGGCCCGAGAACCACATTCTAGAAAAGCTGGTTGGTGCTGTTGGGGGAATCTGTTTGGCAAGTTTAAGAGCCCCGAGAAACCTTGGGTTTAAACACTTAAGGGGTTTGGGCAGATCTTACCCCAGACAAAACCCCCAAAAACCCTGTCCATCAGCAAAAAGGTTGAATAAAAAGAAGAAAGGGGCAAAGGAAAAACTACAGGAAACCTGAGGTCGGAGAAGCCCCTAGACACTACCCTGAGAGGGGTGAGCTTACCTGTGCCTTTGGGGACACGCCCCCCCCGGGAATCCCTGGAGTCGTCCCGGGCCCTTTCAGGCCAGGGGATGGCCAGAAACCCGTATTCTATGAAGATGTTCAGTTTGCTGAGAGCTGGGTACGTGAAAAACTGTTGTGAACTGGACGCTCAACCTCTTCCTAGGACTGTTTATCACCCATGTGGATGTCATCTACACTTTCTGCAGATGCTCCTGCAAATATCTGCAGTTTTGAAAAGGCATTATGAATTCAAAGAAAAAATCCAGAGATTGCTCAGGCATGCTAAAAAAACTTGAAAAACCCCAAGTGGGACCTGACACGGAGGGGGTGCCGTTTGCTCTCTTCGGGAGCAGACTAAATGACAAAGAGAAGCGGACTTCTGCCATGCCCGCCACTGAAAAGCCAGATAGCTTTAACGAGGGAAAACCATGTTCCCTCAGGGTTTCAGCCAAAACGACTTGGTGATCTAGTTGGTCCAGAAGTCATCTTTGCTTTACACCCTTTGGATTTAGTATGACTGGCTTCTGCAACCTGTGGCGACATGGCCCAAGGAGTGATGACTACAGCAAGGCCCCCGGGAAAATTCAGCAATGTAAAAGTATGAATACATTGCTGAGCGGGGATCAAGATGATGACTGATTTCGCAAAAATCTTACCACATTCTAGCAAAAAAAAGTACCTTTTTCAAAATGTGGGAAAACAAAACCCTGAGCGATTGATACCAAGAAGCAAAAATCTGAAAAAATGACTGTAAGTGTCCTTTTTGACATAGACATAGGTTTTTTTTTCCACTTGAAAATATTTTTTTGAGTCTTTGTAACATTTTTTGAGTCAAATGAATTTATGAAAATTTTTATGAAATTTTTAGAAAAGTTGCTTTTTTTCTGGATATAGTGTTTTTTTTTCTTAATGTTTACTTGGATTTTTTTTTTCAGAAATAATTTAAAAATGCTTCAATTTGTCCCCAATTTGTTGTTCTATCCCAATTTTAAAAAAAAGCTAGGGGGAAAAAAAGTCAGGGAAAGGGCAAAATTAGGCGCTTTTCTACTGTCGCGGGCTTAATATCTTGGGCCAAGAGAAAAGGTTTTCCTGACTTTTTTAGCTCAATGGTTGTGATTTCGGCTTTTCCAGGAAAAAAGCATGGGAAACCTTGCAGGGGGGAAAAAAATAGAAAAAATTTTTTTCTGAAAAAGGTCTAGACTGAAAGGTTGCAGGGGGTACAATTTGGAAAAATTCGCAGTTTTTGTGTGAATTTGAAGGGGATACCACTGATTAACATTCCTTCAACATTGGTTGGGTTATTTGTGGTTTCAAATTTGGGTTTTCTGTAAATTAACATAGTTTGGTTTTTAAAATGTAACTAATAACATAGTTGGGGTATTAAAAAAATTTTTTTTTTTTTTTTTCTTCCCCTTTATTGTTTTATGCAATTTGTCACTCAAAAATTTTTTATGGCCCCTTTTTTTTTGTATTCAGCACACTCAAAACTAGAGACACAAAAAACCCCTTAAACTCACAAACCGGATGGAGATCATATACTTTTAATTTTATCTTTAATTGTGATGGGGGCCCTTTTTTGAATTATGAAATGCCCGAGGTTGAATTTGCAAAAATTTGCATAAGGACAATAAATTTTTTGGAGCTCCCCTGAAAAATCAGTTTCTAATTTATTCCACCTTTTAGCAAATGTCCTTACTATCAGGGGCCCAAGTGGCGGCCGACCCGATAGCGGGGGAGGTCTTCTCTTTAATATATGCCTAAGATTATGACGGCAAAGCTGAAAAAAAGATAAAAATCGGAGCAGTTTATCTGGCAAAAAAAGCCCAGAAAACCGGAGGGGCGAGCTGGTGGTGTTGAAAAAAAGGTGAGAGCTAAAATTCAAAAACCCTTCCTGTTTTTATATTCTTGATGAGATAGGGCCGGGAGGACAACGTTTTTATAGCGGTGGGGAACAATCAGCCACGTCCGCATCGCGGCTTCGAATGGGAAAATTCTCTGGGGAATCTTTTTGTCCATTCCCCGCCCCATTGACCTTATTCTACTGCAGTATATTTTTCCTTTTGATTCCTTTTAGATCGTCTATCAGATGATCCCATTATGACCGTCGACCACCTCCCCCCAATTTCTTGATGATGCCGGCGCTTTTCCTCCCAAACCCGGTAAAATTTTTGAATTCGGCATATTTGCCCTATCGCCAACGCTGTAAAAAACGAAGAAACCTACTAAATCCGACTTAGGTATATTGGGACCATCACCTTCCTGTTTCCTATCCCCTTTACCCCTCTTTGGAAACCTGGGGAAGGTAACTGTAGAAACCGGGAGCCGTAATCATTTTTTGTTTGCTACCGTGCTTAAAAACATCCCACCAAACACAGATGGAAAAAAAAGCTATTCACAAAAATATTCCAAACGCTTTTACGATTAGGATTAGCCAGCTAATTTTACTATATTTTTGCTTACTCCACTAAAAGTAGGAATTGGTATCAAAAATTGATATAAAGGATGTTTTGGTGCACGTCGGCAGGCCCGGGAGCGGGTGCGGGAGGCCAAAGGGCTCGAAGGGTGCGCGGGTTTTAACCAACACCCAAGCTGGCCGAGCTGTGGGGAAAGGTGGGATGCCCCCGGAAAGAGACCCCCCCGCCCTCCCGCCCACCCCCAGCCTTTACAGGGGCCAGCGCCTGGTGGGATTTTTTGCCGAGGGGTTAGCAGCGCCCAAAAACTCCCCCCCCGTGCCAGGGGCTGCAGGTTCGGTTTCAACCTGTGCGTGAGGCTGTTCGGCGCCGCTCGCGCTCGCCCGACGCCACTGACAGCCCTTCACTTCCCAGGAGCTGGTAAACCCAGGAAGGGAGGGGACACCGTCCGGGCGTGATGGGTCACCCATCGATGCTGGCCCACGCTGGGGGGGCCAGGGAGGTGGCCCTTTTGGCCTGATCAACTCCTCCTGGGTGGCTGGCCGCTTTTCCTCGGCCCCTGGAAAGGAGGCTAACCGCCCCTCCCTAAGCCCACAGAACCCCCAAGCCGCGCCCCATCTCCCTGATGAGCTGCACGGCCCAAACGGGGGAGAGGATGGGGCTGACCCGCTCCTGTGGGGCCTGGGGGACTTCCACTCAACTCTTCTTCTTTTACCACGGGGGTGGGGACCTCCAACAGCGTATGGCCCCCCCTGGCCCAAAAACGACAACCGCCCTGCGTCGCCGCCTTTCCCTTTCCTGGGGAAGGCGTTTGAGCGGCCAACGCCACGCCCTCCTGGCCGCGCTGGTACGGCGGGGGTGCGGGGCAGACTCCTCGCCTGGGTTGAGGATTACCTCTGGCCCGCCGCGCCAGGGTAGGTTCCAGGGGGGCAAGTCCAGCTACAGGAAACTGGAGAACGGCACGCCCAGGGCGGGGGGGCCCAAGCCCCACCCTTTTTCCAACCCCTGAGGAGCAGCTGGGGCAGCCCGCCACCGGGAGGGCACGGCACTTTTCGCTAGCCCACGATTGGTCCTGGGGCGTCACTGGCCCGGGGGGACCCGGGTGTTTCGGACCCATAAGCCTTGACCTGGGAGTTGCAATGCAGAGAGCTGGGGTTTAAAAATCGGTGAGAAGTCCAAGGCCCTGGTTTGAAGGGCCCCTGCCCCCCCCGGGTTTTCTTCTCAGAAAAGGGCATAGGCTGGCTTTGGCCACGCCTTCCATACCCCGGAATGTGGCTTGACCGGGGCCTCCCTTACCCCTCAGGTCACGATCTGAGGGGAGGGCTGAGCTAGGGTCAACATCATGAAGGCCATGACCCGGGCACACGCCGGGGGCCCCGTCATCATGCTGCGCCTTTACGTGCACACTGTGCCGCCCTTGTAGACTACAGCGCGCCCGTGCTTGGGCCTTATCGCTCATAGAAAGAAAAATTAGAGGTCCTTTTAGAAGAGCTTTGAGGACCCTGCTGGCGGCAACGCGCTGGGCAAACCCCCGGGCATGCAGGCGGGGCACGGTTGGTGCCCTAGCCACCCGGGTTCGACGATCTGGGCCCAAATTCCCCTGCCCAAACAAAGGAGTCTGTCGCGCGGGACAGGGTGTGCGGGGTTTTCCCAGCAGCAGCGTGCATCCCCCCGGGCAACACCCGGCTGAGAGGGTGGCAGACGCCGCCATCCCCCCCCCGGCCACACCCCTGCTGCTGGGTGGACCTACCGCCCCCCCTGTCAATACGTCGCTCCGCCCCCGTGGGGCCCTCTGCCCCCAGGTGATTTTGCCACACTGCCAGCTGCGAAGGGGGTTGGCCGCGGGAGGAGCGAGGCCGCACGCCCAGACGGGGCGCCGCCCAAAGTCCCCAGCACGTCGCGGTCGCGGTCTACTCACCACGGCTCCGTTGACCCTGAAGAGGCCTGACAGGTGCTGCGGTGGTTTCGGGCGGTGAGGTGCTTTGGAGGACGCCCCGACCCTTGCTCAACGGCAGAGGAGTGGTGGCGATGAGCGCGCCCTACAGCACGCCCCGGGCCGACAGGGGGGTCGTGGTGATTTACACCGACCCCTGTCTGCCTCAGGTCTTCGGTGCCCCGCACACCGATGGACAAGTCACTCACCCCGCCATCCTGGGCCACATCCCGGGCCTCGCCGCGCAGGGGCGCCGCTAAGGCTCAACGGGTGTCCACCACATAGGCCTCCGTGGCAAGGGCGGCCGATGAGGGGGCCCCGGGGGGCCACCCGACATCCCGCGGTGGCCTTGACTGTCTTACCCAGCATCCATGGGGCCCAAAGGGACTGGCCAGAAGCGCTGCCCCCCCCCCCCCCCCCCCCCCCCCCATGCCTGGGGGGGGCCTAAAATTTTTTTTTCCCCCCCCGGGGGGGGCCCTTTTTTTTTTTATTTTATATGTTGTGTAGTATGTGTATTGTTGTATGTGCATAGATTGTTATGTTATATTTAGTAATAATGTAATAATAAAAAAATAAAAATTGGCGCGTAAGAAAACATAATAAATTTTAAATTTTAATTTTTAAAATTTATTTTGCTGTAATTTAAAATTTTTTTATTTCAAAATACAAAAAGGGGATAAACAATCGATGTTGCGGTTTAGGGCAACTCATTCAAATCAACTGTCACATGGCCGCCAACATTGGTTTTTCCCCCTCCCAATTTTCCCGCCTGAACCAACCAAAAAAACCTACGCTCACATGCACCCCCTGCAATTGCCCCCTGACCTTAAATCCCCCGGGTGCAGGCCCCTCCCGGACCATTAACTTTTGCTGTGCAGAGTCTAGGTCCCAATCAAAACTCCTCCCCCGAAGTCACCATTCAGGCACCTTGACCGCCCACCTGGTAAGGCGGCAGGTCCACCCTCAGACTACACTGTCATCCGCCCTTTTTAACCTTCCTGAGGAAGAAGTCACGCCGTTATAGCCTGACGGACCTCGCTGGGCTCCGGTTTTCCTTAATTATGTAACCCTAAAAAGCAAAAAAAACAAACATTAAAGGTTCGCTTGGCAACGTTTTAGAAATGAGAAACCCCATGTTCATTTAAATAAATAGGTGGGGTTTTTCTGGCATTCAATCCTGAATGTCATTTCTATCACGAAACCCCTCCCCTCCGTGCTGGGTTTGTTGTTGTTCTCCCGGGGCCCCGCGCAAAACAAATTTGGCTAAGGGATAGAGGTGTTCAGGATCACTTCTGCTTGCAGCATTTGTCAAACCCCATCACAATAATGTGGTAACTGCTGTGGTTACAGCAAATGCTAGCCTTGATAAAAATTTTGAGCGATAACGGGTTTTGTAAGCGTTAGCAAAATTTGTATACGGCCCCAAAAACTGGCCGAGAGGCGTTTTTTTATAGGGTCGGGGACAAACACAACATTTGTCATCGTCGGCTTTTGAAGACAATATCCGTTGGGGAAACATTGTCCATTCCTAAATCCATTGGGCCTTTTTCCTACTACAGTACTTATTTTTCCTTTTTATTCCCCATTTCATGTCATATCACCGTGCCGTACGACCGTCGTCGCGCTATCGTTCCAATTTTACGCACCCATGAATCTTTTGGTATCCTTCTCTGAGTTTGAATCAGTGAGAGGGGAAAGGGTGACCCCAAATTTTTCATGGATGCGTAACTTTTGTTATGAACGAGATTGAAACTATTTAATTACACTTACTCATGGGCGTAGAGTAAGGGGCGATCTGATAGAAGTTATTGAGTGGATAAAGGGATCAATTAGGCGATGGGGGAAATGTTTTAGGGCTAGTAAGCGGTAGAATAAGAATAACGGATTCAAGGGGAAAAAGCGTAATTAAAAAAGGGAAAATTTGGGGAAAAAAAGGGAAAAACTGGTTCCAAATAGGGGGGTGAATATTGGAATAGACTAAGTCGTCGGGTTTTTGTCATGCGGAGTCTAGGGGGTCTTTAAAAGGACTCTGGATAAATTCATGGGGGGAAGAGATGGATTAGTAAGTTAAGTAACGGAACTACTCATGTAGGTCTCAGGGCCCTCTTGTAGCTTTCTTATTTTTTTTATGTTTTTTTTTTTTTATGATGCCGGCGTTTTATCTTCCCAGACCGGTTTTTTCTTGGATATTCGCATATTTGCCCAATCGCCAAAGTTGTAAATACCCAAGTACAAAAGTACTAATCCCGGTCCAGTTCATTTGGGACCCCACCTTCCGTTTTCCCCCTCCCTTCCCTTCCCGGGGAAAACCTAGGAAGGTAATTGTAGTAACCGGATATTCACAGTTGTTTTCCGGGGCATATTCCCGTTCTCGCAATTAGTGTTATGGGGATTTGACAAAAAACCATTGCCCAAGCTCGTTACGTTTTATTGGAGTGGAGCCCAGTGAATCTGGCTATAAAATTTTATGTTTTATTTAACTTAAAATTTTTTAAAAAGTTTGATTTAAAGGGGAAAAGTTCACTAGGGTATATTATGAAAATATCAAACGATTATGGGAAAATTTAGTTATACGGTTAGGAAAAAATTTGACCCGGAAGGGGTTGAATGGGAAAAAATTTTTGTTCAAAATCCCAAAAAGTTAAAGGCCCCGGCCGGGGAAATTTAAATCCCCACCGGGTGGGCGTGAATCGAGCCGAGCGTGGGGTTTTAGATAGTAGGTTTTAACCTGTTTCAAATTTAAAGACATAAAATCACATACAAATACATTTCGCGTATTCTAGCAACTTATCCACATGGGATAAGGACGGATGGCGGCCGCTTTAGAATGAGATCAAACCAAAATGCCAAAGACTTGTTTTTGCGGGCCCTTCTGTACTCCCCATCCCTGCCCCCGTCCCCCATATTTTGGAACCTTTTTGTATACAGAGAGCTTCCGGACGCCAGCATGCCTACAGAATATGGCAAGTGGTGCAAATGTGAGAAAGGCAAAATTCATTAAATTATATTTTTGTTTTGTTATGTATAAATTATATAAAAAGTAATATACCCTTATAGGGGGGGGACCAGATGTCAATCATAAGGGCGGTATTAGTATATGATTATTGACCCTTTAATGAACCAAAAAATAAATTTTTGTGGCACTGTCTGTATGTCTGCCACATAACACGAAAAAGGGAAAAAAACTTGAAACGCATTTTTCTTAAAAATAGGTTTTAAAAAACAATATACTATCTGCACCTTTTTTTTTATATATGTTGCAATGAAATTTGGGGTAAGTTCGAATCTATAATAAAATAATGCGGAAAATGTGTGTTGTTCTGTGGTTTCCCCGTAGGTGCCGCTTACGGTCCGGCAACATTTAGAAGGGGTTAAAAGGGGGCGGGGTTTAGTTAAATAAATTCCTTATTTTTACAACCCGGAAATCCGGGGGTTCTGGTACGAGATATGGGGGTGGCCTACGGTGTCATATGGGCTTCGTAGCTATTGGGTGAGCGGTACAATTACTCACGCCCCGCCCCCGAAACATAGTATTTTAAAAAGTTTCAGCCAATCACAAGGTTCCCCGCCTAGCTGTTTTATAAAAAAAATTTTATCATCCACACCAAAAAGCTCCACCCCTTTTTTTTCCTCCCCCTCCTCTACCTCCTAGCTTCTCCTTCTCCTTCTCCTCCTCCTCTTCCCCCTCCTAACCTTTTTTATACAGTTGGGGAGTAGTTTAGTAGGAGTACTATAACTACTCCTTTTCAGGGTACCACGTGTAGGCCTCGCGCCTCTTGTAGTTTATTTTCTTATGTTCTTATGTAGCAGCAATAATAGGCTAACCGTGTTTTTAAACGTCCCAGCACCCTCTTGGATTAGAAAACCACTCCAAAACACTTGCTTAAAAGTGTGTTATACTGCTTTTTGATATTGTTTGCAAGTTTTAGAGATTTTTTTTCGGCCCTCCAAGCTTTTTGTTTGTTGTCGCAGAACAATCCGTTTTTCAAAAAATTGCGAGAAAAAAACGGTTGTAAAAAGAAAGGGGTTTTGGGGGTTTTGG
>JACEEZ010013580.1:0-52500 GCA_016584305.1 Chionoecetes opilio
GTGTGAGGTTGGTTTTTTTTTTCTTTTGATTGCAGGTAGAAGTGGTGGTTTGGGAAAGGTATTTAATGACTTTTTCTATTTTTTTTCTTAAAGAGCGGGAGAGAAAAGTAGTTTTGTTAAATTGTTCGCCATCGAGTTTTAATATAAAAAAAATTAAAGGTATATCAAAAGTTTGATTTATGTAGGGGAAACACGAAAAAAGTATCACACACACACAAACTACCCACCTGTTAAAACCCACTACCAAAAAAAATCAACATTAACTTAAGACTTTAACTTATGTGACTTTATAGATATTAAATAGTAGTGACGGCAACACACACAACACACACACACACACACACACACACACACACACACACACACACACACACACACACACACACACACACACACACGCACACAGGCACTCACGCACACGCTTCCTGGAGCAGAGGAGGCAGCGGGATGCAAGAGGCGGGACACACCCACACACAGACTGCCTCGCCCGCGCACTGCCACCAAGCCCTCCTCTTCTGGCCCGGGCACTACTCCTCCTCCTCCCCTACCTCCTCCCTTCCCTCCCCCCTTTCCCTCCTTTTCCCTTTCCTCCTCCTCTCCAACTCTTCCTTTCCTCCTCACTCTCCAGTACAGGTTTATCACTTCCTTTTTCAACGCCTCTTCTCTCTCTCTCTCTCTCTCTCTCTCTCTCTCTCTTCTCTCTCTCTCTCTCTCTCTCTCTCTCTCTCTCTCTCTCTCTCTCCTCTCTTCTCTCTCTCTTTTCCTCTCTCTCTCTCTCTCTCTCTCTCTCTCGTAATTATCGTTGTTGTTGTTGTTTCATTTATTGCTGATGTTGTCAATGTTTGCAATACTCGTACATTAATGGAACACAAATGTTATTGCTGCTAATGTAAATATTTTGATGTAGACAACATGATTATGCTGAGAGAGAGAGAGAGAGAGAGAGAGAGAGAGAGAGAGAGAGAGAGAGAGAGAGAGAGAGAGAGAGAGAGAGAGAGAGAGAGAGAGAGAGAGAGAGAGAGGAGAGAGAGAGAAAAGAGAGAGAGAGAGAGAGATCGTTCATAAGTTATAAGAGAGGACAATTATGACAACCTGTATCTAGCAAAAAGTATTTCTCCTTGGATAATGAATGATCATCTTACTATAATGCACCGAATGTCCGTCTGTCTGTCTGTCTGTTTGTCCGTCCGTCTGTCTGTCTGTGTTGGGCTCCACCTTGAGGGCAGCAGAAGCCAAGACCCCTAGGATATCATTAACACAAACAAACAAACAAACAAACAAACCGAACCGATCACATAACCTTAACGGAGGTAATGATAAGACGTAAAAATCTACTGAGTTAGTGAAACGTGGCACGGTGTCACCGCAGAGTTTTTCTCCCGTCCTTGCCTCATCGCCGCGACGGGTGAAAACACTGGCCACCAGATTTAAGAAATTATTAGTTAACTGTCCCGAGATAACAGTTAAGTCGCCAGGACAACTTTTTTTTCTGTTTACAGACGTGTGGTGGCGTTAATATTACTTTTTCTACATCCAGATTCAGGAAAGTTAGAAGGGGCTATCTGGAGAGTCTGGTCATTTGTCTTCATTGTGTCATAGTAGGGATAAAGAACAAATTACAAAAAATTACAAAGTGGTCCAACAGTGAGTCCCCCATCTAGTGTTTTTTTAGAGGCGTCCGCTGTCGTCGTGCCCAAAAAAAAAAAGTGTAGCGAAATTTTAAAAACCGTCTATATTGCAGATAAAAAGCAAAAAAACAAGCAAAACAAGGTAGTTTTCAGTATGAAAAAAATACTGGTATCATCTTCAGGCAAAAAATCAGTGTGATGCTATAATTCGTAAATTTGGCGGCTGGGACATGACGCAGGTGGGATTTTAGTTATCTAGGGTAGGGTACTTTTAAGAAGGGAATTTAGGAACAGCAAGGCCAGAATTGTTGCACAGGTGCGACACCTCCCTTTAAAACCTGACACGGAGGGCGCCCGGGGGGGGGGGACGGATTGCAGGGGAGGCGGCCCGCAAAAACCCTCCGTGTGATGCCCAGTAAGTTAGTAAGTTAAGGGGGATCCACGGGGTTCAGTGAGTTTTAATTACCGCCTCCCCAAACAGGTCTGTATGCAAAAAAACCAACCCCCGCACTCCTAGCACAACACCCGGTAAGTCTTTGTGAAAACAATAATAGAATAATAATGGTTAATAGATTCAGTAAACATAAACATACTGCTACGAAAATGATAAAAATCCCTTTGTACCTTTAGCGGGGGGCCTGTGGCTGTCTCGACGTAGAAGTGGCAGTAGAAGCAGACGGGGGCAGTGGAGTGGGGGGTGGAAGTGGTAGTATGGTAGGGTGGTAGTATGAAGGTAATGGTAGGATAGGAGTTCCTTAAACAGTTGCCTTCACTTTCCCCCTGGCGGCGAGGAGACAGTGCCAGGAACGCGGCGCAACAAGTGGGGGGTTTAGAGCCCCCAGCAACCCCCCGGGCCCTCGCGGCGAGCCTTCCCTCAACCGCAGGATCCCCGCCCTTTCCGCCCCCGAGGGGTTTGGAGCAGTACTTGCGAAGACCAAAAGTGACGCCTGGTTGTGTCCCCCCCGACGCTAGGAACACCCCCTTCAGGAGTCCTTGGGGGTTGTACTGATGAGACACATTTCTGTTTGTTTCTCTCCACTTTATGGATAGACTTTCAGTTTGTTTTTCTGCACTTCATGGAAGATTGCAGTTGTTTCTCGCACTTTTGGGGATTGCATGTTTTTTTCTCTCGCACTTCATGGATAGACTTGCATTTTTGTTTCTCTCGACTTCATGGATAGACTTGCAGTTTTTTTCTCTGCACTTCAGGATAGACTTGCATGTTTGTTTTTTGACTTCATGGAAAATTGCATGTTTGTTTTTCCCGCATTTATGGATAGATTGGAGTTTGTTTCTCTCGCATTCATGGTAGACTTGGGTGTTTGTTTCTCTCGCACTTTTGGATAGATTGATGTTTGTTTCCTCGCACTTCATGGATAGACTTTATGTTTGTTTCTCTCGCATTCAGGATAGATTGGAGTTTTTTTCTTGCACTCATGGAAGATTTGGGTGTTTTTTTCTCCCGCACTTCATGGGAAAACTTTGGTGTTTGTTTCTCTCGCACTTCATGGGTAGATTTGGGTGTTTTTTTCTTCGCACTTCATGGATAGACTTGGATGTTTGTTTCTCTCGCACTTCATGGATAGACTTGATGTTTGTTTCTCTCGCACTTCATGGATAGACTTGGATGTTTGTTTCTCTCGCACTTCATGGATAGACTTGGATGTTTGTTTCTCTCGCACTTCATGGATAGACTTGGATGTTTGTTTCTATCGCGCTTCATGAATCAGTTGTCATTGCTGGCTATGGTGTATCAGTCAGTCTGTCTGTTTCTTGTATTCTCTCACATGACGTTATTTGTCTCTCTGCCATTCTCTTTAGTCCATTTCAACATGTCTTTTTATGTATGTTTTTTTTATCTTCTGTCTCTCTCTATTTTGTTCTGTCTGTCTACCTCTGTTTTCAATTCCCTTCTACCAGTATCATAAGACTGTCATGTTTCTTTTTTATCTTTCTTGTCTTATTCATTTATCACTTCTGCAAAAAGAAAAAAAGAAATAGAAATACATTGATATACAATTGTAATTACAACTGCCGAATAACGAAACAGGGAAAAAAATTATCGAGGGATTTGAAAGGAGAGAGAGAGAGAGAGAGAAGAAGAGGAGAGGAGGAGAGAGAGAGAGAGAGAGAGGAGAGAGAGAGAGGAGAGAGAGAGAGAGAGAGAGAGAGAGAGAGAGGAAAGAAAGAGAATGAAAGAGAGTGAGTCATAAATACGGTGTTACGTATACAAAGCCATTCGAATTGTCTTTCAGAGCATCATACTTATTACGGGTAACTTCTGCTACTTTAAATAAGTCAAGAAAACATAATTTGCATATCCACAATCTCTCTCTCTCTCTCTCTCTCTCTCTCTCTCTCTCTCTCTCTCTCTCTCTCTCTCTCTCTCTCTCTCTCTCTCTCTCTCTCTCTCTCTCTCTCTCTTCTCTCTCTCTCTCTCTCTCTCTCTCTCTTTTCCCTTCCTTTCCATTCCTATTCCTGCTTTCCCCTCCCACTAACCTTTAAAAGCTCTCCATTTTACCCCTCCCTCCTCCCCCTGTCACCTCCATCTCCACCATTAACATTTAAACCATACACATTAAAATGAAGTATTTGTTCTAAAGGTAAGCTCTCTCTCTCTCTCTCTCTCTCTCTCTCTCTCTCTCTCTCTCTCTCTCTCTCTCTCTCTCTCTCTCTCTCTCTCTCTCTCTCTCTTCTCTCTCTCTCTCTCTCTCTCTCTCTCTCTCTCTCGGACGGTGGCTTGTCCCTAAAGTTGTGGATTCACTGAGTCGGAGCTTCAAACGGTGACTCGGAGAGAGTGAAGCACTACAGGTCCGTTAGAACTTCAACTTCGTGCATTTTTATTCTAACTTATGTACATGTTAACATTAATTAGATGCGTTGGCGTTACGCTTCTTGTGGCTAGTTGTTCTCTGTGTGTGTGTGTGTGTGTGTGTGTGTGTGTGTGTGTGTGTGTGTGTGTGTGTGTGTGTGTGTGTGTGTGTGTGTCGAATAATACAGATACAAACGAACGCTATAAAGTAAACTCATAACCAAAAAACCTACCTCTTTGTGACGCGGAGTTTGTTTTTGTATGTTTTCCATAGACTGGTAAGCTCACCGTCTGTCTCCCCGCACTTTGTATCACGAGCTGTTGAATAGAGAAGAGGGAAATACCTAATCATTAAGTCATATCATGCATATTATTGGATATTATTTGATTTCTCAGCCGCCTACTATTTCCAAGACGATCTTTTTTTCTGATATATTTAGAAGTGATTTTCAAAGCTCTGATAGTAAAATATATTTCGGCAAAACCACTTTCATTTACGGGAACTCAACCCTAAACACGCAAGGGGGGTCTAGGGAGGAGTGGGGCTGGCTCCCTGACTGGTTGGATTTGGGGTTAGGTTTAGTTAGCAACAATATTCATAGATATAATATGGTTTTTGATGATTTTTCCTCCATAAAATTGCTTGTATAGAGCCTCATTAAATATAATAATATATAGCCAAAAAACAAATACCACATTATACATTATATTTTTTCCATGTGTTATCATGCGTGTTTCACAGTCTAAAGTTCGGTTTTGGATTAACCGTAACTTATTTTTTATTCCATTTTCAACATTTGTTTTCATCCACTCATCCAGCCTCTAAGCTTCGATTTGTAAGGCTTTATAAGTTTCTTGTTTATTTAGGGATTTTCTGTATTATTTCGGTATCTTATTATGCGGTAGTTCAGTTTTTTTATTGAAAATGTGTGTTGGCACCACTTCTGTGTCCGGGGATTATGAAATGTTCCTGATTACTGCTGTAACGACATTTCATAATTTCTGGCATCTGGATAGTACTGTTACGCAAAGATAATATAGATGGCTTGAAACTAAGATCACAAATTCACACTCAGAATCCTGGCTCTACGATTACACTAACTCCCCCACTCTCAAGGTCAAGGCACAGCTTAGGCCCAGTTGCAAGAAGTGGTCATTTTCCACCCAGTACACGATAGTGAGTGGGGCGCCCGACCGTCGTGATACTTCATTGATAAGTTTCATGAACGGCTGATTTTGCCCCCATCGGCATGAGGACCCGACGTCGGGAGCCATGGCGAGGTTGGTATGCCGGAGGGGTCACCCACCCTAAGACCAAGACCAGATGCAATAAAAAAAACATTGCAATTTGGCGCCAAAGACGGTTCCGGACTCCCCAACTCAGAGAAATGACTTCTTATAAGGTAAATATCGCATGTGTCTCACCAAGTTTTAAAAATTCTGATGTAAATATGCAGTTCTAACCAATACTCCCTATTGACCAATACTCTCCTGTCATAACGAGAAGGGGGGGGGGGGGGGGGGGCCCTCCAGACCCCTGCTAGTTAAAAACTAAACTTGAACATTGTTTTCGTAACCTAACCTCGCTAGGGGGGTTTCGTTCCCCCCCAGACCCCCCGCTAGTTAACGCACTGAGCTAGGCATTGTTTCTTAAACAAAACTCGCAAGGGGGATTTCGTTCCCCCGCTAGTTAACTAACCTAACCTAGGCATGTTTCTTAACAAAACTCGCAAGGGGGGTTTCGTTCCCCCCAGACCCCCCCCCGCTAGTTAACTAACCTAACCTGGGCATTGTTTTCTTAACAAAACTCGCAAGGGGGGTTTCGTTCCCCCCCGCTAGTTAACTAACCTAACCTGGGCATTGTTTTCTTAACAAAACTCGCATGGGGGGTTTCGTTCCCCCCCGCTAGTTAACTAACCTAACCTGGGCATTGTTTTCTTAACAAAACTCGCATGGGGGGTTTCGTTCCCCCCCGCTAGTTAACTAACCTAACCTTGGGCATTGTTTTCTTAACAAAACTCGCAAGGGGGGTTTCGTTCCCCCCCAGACACCCCCGCTAGTTAACTAACCTAACCTGGGCATTGTTTTCTTAACAAAACTCGCAAGGGGGGTTTCGTTCCCCCCGCTAGTTAACTAACCTAACCTAGGCATTATTTTCTTAACAAAACTCGCAAGGGGGGTTTCGTTCCCCCCAGACCCCCCCGCTAGTTAACTAACCTAACCTAGGCATTGTTTTCTTAACAAAACTCGCAAGGGGGGTTTCGTTCCCCCCAGATCCCCCCCGCTAGTTAACTAACCTAACCTGGGCATTGTTTTCTTAACAAAACTCGCAAGGGGGGTTTCGTTCCCCCCCGCTAGTTAACTAACCTAACCTAGGCATTGTTTCTTAACAAAACTCGCAAGGGGGGTTTCGTTCCCCCCCGCTAGTTAACTAACCTAACCTGGGCATTGTTTTCTTAACAAAACTCGCAAGGGGGGTTTCGTTCCCCCCCCCCCAGACCACCCAGCTTGTTAACTAACCTAACCTAGGCATTGTTTCTTAACAAAACTCGCAAGGGGGGTTTCGTTCCCCCCCAGACCCCCCGCTAGTTAACTAACCTAACCTGGGCATTGTTTTCTTAACAAAACTCGCAAGGGGGGTTTCGTTCCCCCCGCTAGTTAACTAACCTAACCTGGGCATTGTTTTCTTAACAAAACTCGCAAGGGTGGTTTCGCCCCCCCCCCCTCCAGACCCCCTGCTAGTTAACTAATCTAACCTGGGCACTTGTTTTCGTTACCTAACCTCGCTAGGGGGGTTTCGCCCCCCCACCCTCCCAGACCCCCCTGCTAGTTGACTAACTTAACCTGGGCAATTGTTTTCGTAACCTAACCTCGCTAGGGGAGTTTCGTACCCCCAGCCAGACCCCCCTTGTGTTATTTTTCATTTCCGACGGCTGTCTGTGTGTCCAAATCAAGATTGATGGGTGAAAATGGTAAATAAGCCCTCCGGTCAAAACAGCGGGAGAACACCGATGGGTATGTAGAGTTGTTGACTGTCTTGACTTGAGTTCTTTCAACGAGACTACCAAGAAACAACTGAAAAGTATGAATTAGCTGCCTTTTAGGCTTCGTAACCGCGTTGACTCTTCATCAGAAATGTGTCACATATTGAATATGTTGATTATATATTATTGATGTTCAATGGAAGTATTTGGTATATTTAAAAGTCTATTGATCTAGTTCAAACGTACTCCGACCGGCGTAACGTTCACATCACATTCCATTTTGTACCAATGTTCAATCAAATAACATTGCATAGCTTATTGTAATATATTTATATACGTTGCAACTGTGAAGTTCATACTTCACAACCAAATATACTATCAGAAATAGTAATTTCTGATAAATTTACGATCATTAGTCAGATTAATCGTCGAAAACGAATAATTTTCCCAAGTATTCAAATACGAATGAGAATACTTTGAATTATAATAATGAAGAAAAGAAAAAAACCCACGTTCGTCTCCCGCTATGCTGATCCATCCGGTACATTTTTACACTAGGACCGAAATTCCCTACACAATTGGGAGTGTGGTTTCTGTTCACCTTATTGAATTCTAAAAAACATTCTCTCTATGAGCTTCCGTCGCAAATCACTACTTTCGGGGATATAAGATGTTTTTAATAGGGTGGCGTGTACATATGAGATATGAAAATTAAACTAACCTAACCCCACCTTTTGACTCACTAACCTTACCTAACCTAACCCCACGTTTTAACCTCCAAACTAAAGGCAAATCCACATTAAAAAGTGTCCGCGGCAAGGAAGAACACAGAAGCGATGCAGGTCACAAGAGGAAGAAGTGTGGCGGACACAACACTTGTCTCTCGCCTCCCTATAAACATGTCATATCTCCAAAAGTAATGATTTGCGACGGAAACTCATAGAGAGAATGTTTCCTATAATCCAATAAGATAAACAGAAACCATACTCCTAATTGTGTAGGGAATTTTGGTCCTAGTGTAAAATAATACCATCCATCCAACTCTCATCCCGTAATCTGAACAATGTTATGTACTGCACCCACAACCTTGTCCCATCGCTTTACTGAACCCACAACTCTACCCCATCGCTTTACTGGCAGGGCACCAGATTAGCAAGGTTTTCGCGAATATTTGACATGTGAGGGACGCGTTTACATGCTTACCTTTGCTGCACACAGATATACAGACGGGTAGAGGGGTGGGCTGACAGAAGGGCAAGGTGACAGGAGGACGGTCAGAGGGGCTAGATGACAGAGAGGCGAGGTGACAGGAGGACGGACAGAGGGGCTAGCTGACAGAGGGACAGACTGACAGAGGGGTGAGCTGACAGAAGAACGGACTGACAGAAGGGCGAGCTAACAGAGAGGCGGGCTGACAGAAGAGCGGGCTGACAGAGGGAAGGGCTGACAGAGGGGCGAGCTGACAGATGGACGGACAGGAAGGGACGCTGGTTCAAGGACTGACAGGAGGACAGATACCGCAGCAGTTTCGGATGTTTCATATCTAAACCGCAATACCTTTATAAAAAAGAAACATATATGAAATTTATATATGAAACATCCGAAACTGCTGCGCTATCTGTCCTCCTGTCAGTCCTTGAACCAGCGTCCCTTCCTGTCCGTCCATCTGTCAGCTAGCCCCTCTGTCAGCCCTTCCCTCTGTCAGCCCGCTCTTCTGTCAGCCCGCCTCTCTGTTAGCTCGCCCTTCTGTCAGTCCGTTCTTCTGTCAGCTCACCCCTTTGTCAGTCTGTCCCTCTGTCAGCTAGCCCCTCTGTCCGTCCTCCTGTCACCTCGCCTCTCTGTCTATCTGTGCAGTTATATATATATGATGTATTGAAATTATATACGTAAGGGATGTGTCACCATAGTAGATGTGTTTTGTTTGTTTGTTTTAGGTTAATATGACATATGTAGGAGTATAAATTTGGACAATTATGAGGAAATTATACATGTAATAAAGTAAAATGTTTGTGAAACTTTTGTCAATAAACTAATAATGTCAGCTAGCCCCTCTGACCGTCCTCCTGTCACCTCGCCCTTCTCTCCCTCCCGTCACCTCACCTCGCCCACCCCTCTACCCGTCTGTATACCTGTGTGTGCAGCAAAGGTATTGCATCATAATGGTATCCGAAACTGCTACGGTATCTGTCCTCCTGTCAGTCCTTGAACCAGCGTCCCTTCCTGTCCGTCCATCTGTCAGTTCGCCCCTCTGTCAGCCCGCTCTTCTGTCAGCCCGCCTCTCTGTTAGCTCGCCCTTCTGTCAGTCCGTTCTTCTGTCAGCTCACCCCTCTGTCAGTCTGTCCCTCTGTCAGCCCGCCTTTCTGTCAGCTAGCCCTTCTGTCCGGGGTGAGGCAGAGTTCACACTACACGTTTTTGCTGTCAGTGTCTACGTGGGCGTGGCGATCAGTGACATTACACCGGCGGGAAGTGACGTCACTGTGACGTACTGTGAGTCACTGATGACAAGATGCACGTAGACTACGTCCAGCAAAAACGTGAAGTGTGAACCGGGCATAAGATAAGCACAAATAGGTAATTACGTACGCTGACACATAAGGCGTTTTCTGCGGGGGAGCAAGTTAAATTTCGCTTGCAAGCGGTCACTTTTCTATTGATGTATCCCCGCAGAAAACGTTCGACCGTCGCTTGCTCCATGAGAAGGCGACGCGGCGGCTGAGATGTAAGCAAAACAAAGATAAAATGACTATTTTGATTTTTGACCCTCTAGAATAGCCTAGATATTTTCACACTGGGACGTATCCTACACCGTCATAGTCAGAAAAGTGTGCAGATTCAGGAAACGTGCTTAGAAATTTAATGTGATCATAAGTAGCCGAGCAATGAGGTGATGAAACCAAACAAGTGGGAGAAAATGTTTATGCACTGTTTTATTTAACCCTTGTTTTCGTATACCTATACTTACATTAGTTATAAATGTATACTAATGCGATGCAAAATTTGCTTAGGAAGCCGATAGTGGTCTCAGTGTTTCTTAATATCCATTGGTATTGTCAGCAAATCGGGTAAGTGAGGTGAATGAAGTTGTTGATTTTCGGTCAACACGGCTTTGTTGACAAGTCGCACATTCCAGTGATTATGAGTGAATTATACTCTTTTAAGCTCCGCCCCTGCTTGCCATCACAAAATACGATTGTAGCGCTGCCAAAGCACTTTCTAGATGTTGCCGGGAGTAAAAGTGTCGTACACTTCATTACCTCTTATCGAGGCTCAAGGAATATCGTTAAGGTTGACATTATTGAAGGCACAGCAAATAGTAGCGTGATTGTCAGTATTACACATCGATATCTAATTGTTCTGAGCTCTTAGAATTGCCTAGCATTGTTTTCTAACTTATATATGGACTTGATATCAAACTGAAATGTTTAGGCCCTATGAAAATGTTATTTGAATATTTATTTGCTACACAGCCATTTCACGATGTGCCGCAGTATCTTCCTATTCCTCATGAATCTTGACTTAAATACACGTGGGAGAGCGGTGCTCAGCGAGCTCCAAACTGTGGCATAGCTGAATCAGACTGAGGAAATGTTCGTATTCGTGGCCTGCGATAGGGCTTCTAAAAGACTCTCTTTTGTGTGATATGACATATATACAAATATATTACATTTCTATTGCAATTGTAATATCACTCATGAATATATTTAAGTATTTGATTATATTATAGCAAACATACAACAGCTTTGCCGCTCTAGCCACTAACATCAACGGAAATTCGGACGGTATGTATGCATGCCGAGGATGCGAATATGATTTCAGATATCGCTGCAGGATTTAATTATTCATGAGCTCCTACTTCCATATGTAGCTGTATAGTAGGGCAGCTTAGCACCGAATTTCAAATGGATGGGGACATGCCGGATAAAAGCACCAAAATTTTATCAGGCAATCTTCAGGGTCCCCGCTATGATTCTATAACCGGCGCCAAGCGGTAGGACCACTCTTATTTGAAATTTTTCATTATTTGTGAAAAAAAAAATTGAAAATTTTGGGAAATTTTTTTTTTTTAGTTTTTGGGAAAAAAAATGTTTTTTTTATTGCAGAAATGAGAAATATAGTCTTTTCCGATCATTTTGGTGTAATTGTTTTTAAAATCGAACATCTAGAAGTATTTTAAAACAATATTTGAAAATTAGGTGTCTCGGGTGCATTTCCTCAATTTTTTTTAAACGTTCTAATTAACGTAGGTCACCCGGGTATTCAAAAACACAATTTTCGTTATCATTTTTATTTCGTAATCGCGTGGTCGAGTAGCGGTTAACATAGTGAATCGCGTAGTCTAATTAATTCGGAGCCTGCCCTTAACACATACGAAAATCAAGAAAAATGGATACTCTTTCAGACCGTGCGTATATTCACCCAACATGGTGCAAAATTACTTCTCGGCTAAGCTATTCACATTGGCAGCTGCATAGTTCGGTGCACTTCCACTGCGCCTTCTTGCATGAGCATCGTCCTCCGCACGTGGCGCTTTTGCAGCCACACTTGACCAGTTCGCTGCAGGCCTGAGATGCTACAGGCAGGTTGGACCACACAGGACGCCAGGTCTTCGTTGCACTCTCTAGAGTCCATCCAAAGCCCTCTGGGGTTGGAGGCTTCTGCTCACATTGATCACTGGTTGCCCAGATTCCAGCTTGGTAGACTGCGCGCAGTGTGTGCTGCAGAAGGGCTTCTTGCGTTGGGGGAATCTTTTCCATTGGCCTGTTCTTCTGTGAGAAGAGTTCCCTACGTGCCTCGTTCACAGAGTCCAAGTTGCTCGTCTTATTGTAGATGATCACGGTGAAGCGCTCGAGCAACTGGAATTGCTTGCAGTTCACTGTCACAGTCATGTAAGGGTGATTCATGAAGTTGTTGAAGGCCTCCGTCACCTCCACGTAGGCATTCCAAGCCTCCCATGCTGATTTCTTCCCTTTGCCGAAGAAAGCGGAAGTTGTGTCGCAGCCCGTGAAACTGTGGAACATAGGCAATGCCGTTGACCTATCTTTTCCCAGAGCATGGCATATGGCATTGATATCCAGGTACATGAAGTTCTTTCCAGTTCCAAATGCTACCCAGATGGCTGCCATCTGATGCTGGCTGGTCAGGGAATGGTACTTTCCTATCAGTATGGCAACGACGTCTGTGTCGACAGTGCGTACCAAACAGTTGGTGCATCCCTTGTCCAGCGCATCTTTCAGGTGAACAACAATCCTTGTATCGGCCTCTTCGTGGTCACATCGTGGCATGGAGTGGTCTGAACCTCTGCTGATTACATTTGTGCCTGATGTTATGAAGACCCCCTTTCCGTCTGGCCAGTCACTGGAGCCGACTTTGTCTGAAAGGAACTGGAAAAGCTCCTCCTTGTTTGTGGGATCCCGGAGGAAGTCGGGCCAGTTGCTGGGCACCTTCGTTGGACCACCGACCTTTCTTCGTACACCTTTCCCCCTTTTCTCTCTAGTTGACTCCTTGATACTGCTGGCAATGTAGCTGTCCCAGACCACATCGACTCTTCTGCAGGATTCAAGAAGCTTCAGGATGTGGGGGATGAAGACCTTATTAGCGTAGTCATTGAATGTGGTAACATTAGTAAGAGGAAGCAGATACACCACAGCAGCACCGTCGAGTATTCTTGCATCCAGAAACGGCGGGGGTTCCTTCTGAGAGTTTTGTGTTTCTTCCACAAGGATACCAATGAGGTCTGACTTCTTTCCTTGGCGCAGTGTTCCTCTTTCAGATAGAGAAGGGGGGTGCGGATGATTTTCATGTTGGAAGAAGGTTCCCATATCTGTATCCCTGTTCTGAGCAACTATGTACAGACGAGAGAAGAGGGACACATCATCTTTCAACAGGGAAACACCATCTGACTGCTTCCTCTTCCCCTTGGATGATGATCTGAAGAGAGGCAATGAGTTCCTCTTCACAGGCTCATGGATGGACTGCCTTCGTTCAGTGATGATAGCCTCGTTGTAGCTGTCGTACTGAGCCTGTCCCACTTCTTCTATGGTTTGCACAGTGTTGGCCACAGATTCTCCAATCACACGCCGCGTGTCGAGTGCAATCAGCTCGCTTCCTTCCTCTAGGAACGGGTTGCTCATCTCGTTGATAACTTGAATAAGGCCCAGTGTTTGCTCGTGAAATGTCTTCTGCGCAGACAGACCTTCTTCGTGGTGCTGGCGTTCTTCTTCTGAGATGGCAGTGTACTCCCGCTCAAACTCAGTGAGAATGCGTGCCTGCTCAGGTCCGGCGATCATCCACTTCTTGAAGGCTGTTGGGTTTTCAGTCAGGCCGACTGCTCCTCCAGGGCCCTTCACAAGCTCATTATTCTGTTCATGGGCTTGGTCGATCGGAATGCTGGAGAACCTTCTGGCTGTCTTCTGAACAACCCAGTTGCCTCTGATAATAAACTCCTCTTCGATTGTTGGAGGGAGGCTCTCCATGTCGCGGATGTGGATCGGGACCCATCTGGCATAATTATGGTGGTCAAGTGCGAAGAACCATGGTGCAAGGGCTTTCATAGACTCGACATACAGGGGAAAGTCTCTTTCTCTGTGAGCGCGAACGAAGGTGAGTCCCAGGAGCTCAATCCTCAGGATAGTGTCCCAGTACTGAAAGGTTGGACTCTTCCAAAACTCTTCCAAAAATCTAAATGTCCATTGTGCATGCATCTTGCTGTTCGGATCGTTTGGCGCCGGTTCTAGAATTGAAGCTTAGATGCTGAGGAAATGCACCCGAGACACCTAATTTTCAAATATTGTTTTAAAATACTTCTAGATGTTCGATTTTAAAAACAATTACACCAAAATGATCGGAAAAGACTATATTTCTCATTTCTGCAATAAAAAAAAAAAATTCCCAAAAACTAAAAAAAAAAAAAAATTCCAAAAATTTTCAAAAAAAAAATTCACATATAATGAAAAATTTCAAATAAGAGTGGTCCTACCGCTTGGCGCCGGTTATAGAATCATAGCTGGGACCCTGAAGATTGCGTGATAAAATTTTGGTGCTTTTATCCGGCATGTCCCCATCCACTACCTAAGCTGCCCCACTAGTATACATGCCATCAAAGTATCATAACTACGCCTAATTGAAAACAGTATTATTTGCATGTGATCTTTATGTTATGAATACTGAATGAGATGAGAATTAATGGAAATCATAAACATTTACGGGGTGATGTCAAATGAGAATGGATGCATGCGCGCGCTCTGATTCGCCAGGATCTTGAAGACTCCACCCACACCCAAAAGAGTATATTTTTTCCGACAAAAAGTATAATTTACTGCCGAGAGTGTATCATGTCGGTTAGCAGTGCACTCAAAAGAGTAGAAAAAAAGTGGGCGGAGCTTAAAAGAGTATAATTCTGCTTCTGAACTGTCGCCGCAAAACACGCCAGAACGGCCCCTTAAAAAGAATCCCACATAGGAATGCATATAAAAAACTTCCTTAATGTATAAATTGTAGACAAAAGGTAGACCGCCAAGGCGCAAACAATGCTGCGATATCTTGATTTCTCCCGCAATTCATTCCAGCTGAGAGGGTGTTTCATGATGCTAAAAACTGATTAAATACATCTGCTCTTACTAAATGCATCATAATATAACCATAATGACCAAAGAACGGGGAATGTATAGGTGATTTTAGTATGTTTTAGTTTTTTCGTCATTGCAAACACGTAGATCCTCTTTATTATGAGTGCAATCATTAAAATAATCAAGTTCATTAGGTAGTAGTTATTTTCTCTTAAGGCTGATTCACACTGGCGTTTTTTCGGCATTTTTATCTGACGAGAAGGGGTCTGGGTCTGGGGTCATGTCATGATCGCAATAGGTTTTCAACAAAAATCACACACCGATCGCTCGGTCTTTCAAGAGACCGACTTCTCGTCAGATAAAAATGCCGAAAAAACGCCAGTGTGAATCAGCCTTAAATCTCTCTTAATCTTTCTCTTAACATTGGTATTAGTGGTCAGTGCAGTCATTAGGGAGCTTTAAAAGGAGACTGGATAATTTCATGGATGGGGATGAAAGATGGATGTAGGTAGTATTAAGTAACAGGAATTACCACAAGTAGGTCACACAGCCTCTTGTAGCTTCCTTATTTTCTTATATATTAGTTTTATTCTCGTATTCCCTGCGTCCCCACAACAACACCGCCACGAGGATGAGGGACTGACCCACCCGCCAGCCGCCACAACACCAGTACACACCAGTATTCCCTCACCCCATCCCTTCAGGTCTTCGTGCGAGGTAAACTAAGGTACATGGCATAGAGAAAGATCAAATTATATTAAGGGTATACCTAGCGAAAGGAGAACAGGCAAGAAAGTCAAAGATGTGATCGTAGTTATTAAGGAAGACTGGGCTCTCTGATTTCTGAGCTTACTTTACTATTTATGATTTCTGAGCTCGATACATTTATTTTCTGGGGTCTTAAATGTTTATGGCATAGATAAGGATGAAATTGTATAAAGGGTATACCTAGTGAAAGGAGAAAAGGCAGGAAAGTCAGATGTGATCGTAAATTCGTAATTAATAAGGACTGGGCTCTAACTATATTTATTTTCCGGGTTATAATGTATATATTCTATACGATTAATGCGCCAATTAAACATGAGAAATAAAGTAATATGAGAGACCTCTGAGTCTGCTAACCGTTTCTGTCGCAAATCACTTTTTTTTTCAACAAAAATGACAAAAATCAAATTTAACCTAACCTAACCTTTACCAAACCAAACCTAACCTAACGGTTAGCCTACCTAATCTAAACTATACCTAACCTAACCTATATCTAACCTAACCTTTACTTAAAAAAATAATAATAAAAAAAAAAGCGACAGAAACGGTTAGCAAATTAATTCAAAACACATCAAAACTCACCAGAAAAGAATAGTGTTCGTCTGGAATAATACCTTTTTTTTTTTGTCGATTTCAGAAAATGGCAGGTTTTCAAGAGCCTCCGGTCAAAAAAGCAAAAATCGGCAATAATGTGAACCTGAATGCCAACTCCTCACACATTCCAGTCCAGCCCGGGCCAAGTCACTCAACCAATGGCCATGTGAAGGCAAGGCAAGACAACTCACACTATGGAACCCTGAAACACATAAACGGTGGCAGGGGACCAATGCAGAAAACCTTCAGAGACACAGACAACCTTAGGAGCCTCCTCACCCAGAGACATGCGCTGCCGATCTTCCCTGTCCGGAATGAGCTGCTGCAAGAACTAAAGAAGCACCAAACTTTGATCATTCTTGGAGAGACCGGCAGTGGCAAGACAACACAGATCCCGCAGTACATCCACGAGGAGAGGTTGGATCGCAAGGGAGGAGTCTGCATCACTCAACCCAGGCGAGTGGCAGCCATATCCATTGCTAAGCGTGTGGCGGAAGAAATGAACACCAATCTGGGAGGCTTGGTAGGGTATTCTGTACGTTTTGAGGAGGCCGTGAGTCCGGCAACAAAGCTCAAGTACGTCACTGATGGAATGTTGCTACGGGAGGCCATATCGGACCCCACGCTGAGCCGCTACAGCTGGGTGGTGCTGGATGAGGCCCACGAACGGACCATAAACACAGACGTACTCTTTGGTATACTGAAGGATGCACAGAAAACACGGAAATCCACCCCCGGACAGGACCCTCTGAGGCTGATCATCATGTCAGCCACAATGGATGTTGATCACTTCAGTAGCTACTTTGCTAACTGTCCTGTGCGGTACGTGGAAGGTCGCCAGTACCCCATAGAGATGTTCTATGCCAAGAAGCAGGAAGACGACTATGTTATGACAGCCATGACCACGGTGTTCCAGATACACCAGAAGGCGCCGCAACAGCACGACATCCTAGTCTTCCTCACCGGACAGGAGGAAATTGACTCCGCTGTGGCCAACATTCGACAGATAGCAAAGGACGACAGCCTAGCAGAGTGCCCCAGGCTTAAGGTCTTACCACTGTATGCTGCCTTGCCGGCCCACCAGCAGCTAGATGTGTTCCGGCCCACGGCGCCAGGAGAGAGGAAAGTCATCATCAGTACAAACATCGCTGAAACCTCCATCACCATCCCGGGCATTCGTTATGTGGTGGATTCAGGGAGGGCTAAAGTTCGCACATACCACCCAGGAAGTGGATTTGATGCTTTGAGGGTGAAGAAAATATCACAGGCGCAGGCGTGGCAGCGAATGGGGAGGGCGGGACGCGAGGCACCGGGGAACTGCTACCGAGGCTACACACGACAGGAGTTTGATGCAATGGACGTCAACCCAACTCCGGAAATCCTGCGATCAAATTTGGCCAGCGTGATTTTGCAACTCTTGGCCATGGGAGTGAAGAACGTGCTAACCTTTGACTTCATAGACAAACCGAGTGCCGCACATATAGAGGCCGCCATGGCACAGCTCACCTCCCTCGGGGCCGTGGCGGTGCAGGCAGAGAGTCTTGTGCTAACCGAGGCTGGCGGGAAAATGGCTCAGTTCCCCCTTGAGCCACGCTATGCTAAAGCAATTCTCTCGGGCCCTGAATATGGATGCACGGATGAGGTTAGTTGACAAAAAAAACTTTTTTTTTATATGCATAAGACCCTTTCCTGTGGTTAGTTGACAAAATCTTCTTTTTTTTATGCACAAGACTTTTTCCTATGGTTAGTTGAGAAATTTATTTTTCTTTTTTTTATATGCATAAGACCCTTTCCTATGGTTAGTTGACAAATTCTCTTTTTTTTTTATTTGTTTATATGCATTTGACCCTTTCCTAAACGTGTGGGGTGGCACAAAACCAAGAGCATTTAATTCACACAAATACGTATTAAATACAAAATACATGGATTTAAACACATATTAATTTTTCCCTGTCTACCTGCAAGACCTCATTTTCTTAAGGTTTCTAGTTTTATACACGTCTTTATTTGTATCCAATTTGTATAATTTCTCTGACACTCACAAGCCTCTTCTCTCCTTGAACAAACTCCTATCCTAGCTTTACCTGTTCATGTGCGCCCCCTTATGTATTAGTGAAAGATAATAATGGCAATGAGGATGACAAAACAGTGTTGCTTTTTTTCTACCCACTTCCATTTATAATATTTTGTTTTGATACCTTTGACTATGAATTTCAGGGGTTGTTAGTATTTTAAGTCTTGTTCTGGAGGGTTTAATAAGTTTAGAAGAACAAATACTTCTGCTGCAATCATGAACACTCCCATGCACCACTACTACTACTACCACCACCACCACTACTACTACCACCACTACTACTACTACTGTTTCTACTAAGTTCCCATCTCTTTCCAGGTGCTATCAATTATTTCAGCTCTGTCTAGTGAATCCATCTTTAATAACCCATCTGGAAGGAAGGACGCAGCGGTCAACGCCAGGAGAAAGTTCACCTCGGTGGAGGGTGACCACATCACTCTCCTCAAGGTCATCAGAGCGTTCAAGGCCGCCAAGAAAAACAAGGTTAGAAGATGACCTGGTTTTTTTTATTATACAAATGGTCTTGCAAATAAAACATGAATGCTTCTTACTGCCAGAGGGATGGAGGGTTTTTTTCTAGTTCTCAAAATGTAAAAGTAATAATAGTTGCTGTAGTATTGATTATTGTGATCATTTATGCATTTTTTCCCTCAGATGTGGTGGTAGTGTTAGGTAACAGGAACTACCACGTGTAGGCCTCACTGCCTCTTGTAGCTTCCTTATTTTCTTATGGTATGAAAACTTCCTTAACTTCCTGAGTTTCTTTTTTTTTCTAGTTCTCAAAATGTAAAAGTATTAATAGTCGCTGTAGTATTGATTCTAGGGCATTTTTTCCCTCGGATGTGGTGTCGTGAAAACTTCCTTAACTTTCCGAGTGGGTTTTTTTCTGGTTCTCAAAATATAAAAGTAATAATAGTTGCTGTAGTATTGATTACTTATCGTGGTAATTGATGCATTTTTCCCTCAGATGTGGTGTCACGAAAACTGTATTAACTTCTGCAACATTATTCTTGTGATAATTGATGCACATTTTCCTTCAGAGTGGAGTCACGAAAACTTCCTTCATTTCAGTTTTTTTTTTTTTTTTTTCTAGTTCTCAAAATGTAAAAGTAATAATAGTTGCTGTTGCCTAACGATTCTTGTGATAATTTTGTATGCACGTTTTCCCTCAGATGTGGTGTCACGAAAACTTCCTTAACTTCCGCAACCTGACGTACGCCCTGGAGGTGCGCAAACAGCTGGTGCAAGTGTGCCAGCGGTGCGGCGTGACCATCACCTCGTGCCAGCAGAACACAGACTCGGTGCGAAGGTATGCTGTCATAGCCTTACTGTGATGCATATAAATGTCATCCAATGGAAAAACATCCCATATTTTCAGCTATTTAGTGCAGAGTCATTAGGGAGCTTTAAAAGGAGGCTGGATAATTTCATGGATGAAGATGAAAGGTGGATGTCGGTAGTGCAGAACAGGAACTACCACATGTAGGTCTCGCGGCCTCTTGTAGCTTCCTTATTTTCTTATTTACTCTATTCATAGTAAATTTATCCACAAAGACTCACAACTTAATGTCAGTCTTTCTTACATCCCATATTTTCAGCTATTTACTCTATTCAAAGTAAATTTATCCACAAAGACTCACAACTAATGTCAGTCTTTCCTACATCCCATATTTCAGCTATTTACTCTATTCAAAGTAAATTTATCCACAAAGACTCACAACTTAATGTCAGTCTTTCCTTCTTAGGTTGATGTATCACAAAGGTTCCCTCTTGACAGGTGCCTCGCCACCGGCCTCTACACCAACGTGGCGGAGTTGCAGCTTGACGGGAAGTACCTCACGCTGGACACCAAGCAGGAGGCCGTGCTTCACCCTTCCTCGGCGCTGTGGGGCGGCAAACCTGCCTATGTTCTCTTTACGGAGCTGGTCCATACAGGCAAGACATACATGCACCTCAACTCCATCGTGGACCCCCAGTGGCTGTATGAGATTGCTCCAGACTACTTCCGGAAGAAGCACATCAAGACGTGAAGGAGGGTGAACATCCGCAAGAATGGATGAAAAAAAGGCACATTTGTACTGTACTGTGTCGGTAGGTAGGTTATATATGGCATCTATATGGCAACTCTCTCCGTGACCTCGCCTATAAATATGATTGACACGTGACCTCGGCCTCTCTTAGTCACTCGCCCTCACTATACTCTGAGGTTACGGAGAGAGTTGCCATATCTACCGACACAGTACAGTACACATTGAGGAGTGAGGGAGCAGGAATGTGTGCTGTGGGAGTGGTGAAATCCTGAGCTCAGCAGTGCAGTCCAGCTTGAGGAACTTTTAAGAGGAGGCCAATGTAGTGGTAGCAAGATCAGAGCAGGAGTGGTGAGTGTGGAGAGAGGGATGAAAGTGTCACCAATTCATCATTCAATTCCTTGGCTAACACGTCGGGTGTTATTGTTATTGATTGAAACTTAAATTATCCCATAAATCATCTCATACATTTGATGCTTTTAAATGTACACAGATACTTTTTAACACTTCCTCCACTCACATGCATTGTCTTGGAACATGAAACACATCTTTCATAATATATATCTTCATAATTTACACCATATAATAACTCTGCTGGAATGTACATAAATATACAGTATACAGATACATTTGTGTGTGTGTGTTAAGGCACTGACCACTTTATTTCTGCAGCAAATGAACTAGTGATAACAGAAGTTCAGGATAAGACTTAACAGGTTGTACAATTACTTTTATCCTTAATCGATGTATTAACTACGCACAGTAATGATGACTGTGTATGTTAGTAACTTTGTGCCTTACTGTAAATTTTTAACTGTAAATAACGGATATTTTTTTATATAAACTTTGAAGATTTTACATAAAGTTTTGCCTTGACCCTTTACTCTATGAACGGCATTGTTAGGATTGAAAAGGAAATTTTTGGATGAAAGCGGAGCCATAAAAGTCTCAGGAGATGTTCACTGCCACGCTGGCCTTGGTGGCGGCCGTCCGAGGTTTCATATTACATACTCTGACATGTCAGAGTTTTATGATATTTTCAGAGAATGTGGGGTCCGAGTTTTATGAAATTTAGTCCGGGAATGTGGGGTTCAAGTGTTATGAAATTTTGTCCGGGAATTTGGGGTCCGAGTTTTATGAAATTTAGTCCGGGAATGTGGGGTTCGAGTTAAAGGGGTTCCATCGTATATCTACTGTATTTGCAGCACCACAGAAATTCAACAACTACTTTGAATCATTTCCTCCCCAATATCTCTCACATCTCAACGCATTCATACATAAATTTTTGTTAATTTCATCACAGGAACTACCACGTGTAGGTCTCACGGTCTCTTGTAGCTTCCTTATTTTCTAATGTTCTTATTTTTCGGCAGTGATATCTTCTTTGTGCATTTCACTCTAAATACAAACTAACACAACCATGGCACAATAAGGCAGCTAGTTTGGTAGCATTAACACTATTAAATCAACAGTGTGTAGCCAGCCATCGGGAGAAACCTTCACCAGACACATATAACCAACAAATACTAATTTACTTACTTCAAATCAACTTACTAAACTACATACACTGCACTATGACTACCAACTCTACTTACTGTTGTGGTTTTGCTGTGGCGTTAACAGTGATTATATATATGCTATGAATGTGAATGGTTCTCAAAAAAAAACTACTACAAAACAAAATTACTGTAACCCGTAACAGGAAGACTTTTAAGAAGGATATGACTTTTATCATAGACTACAGGTGTCATTATGTAAACAAAAAGGTGACTACCAGATGTACTTTACTTTCCTTTAGCAATCTAACTGTCATACAAACCCCAGACATGAAAATAATACATCGAAAAGTATCCGTAACGTGGCTGATCTACCGATAATTGCAACCCGAGCTACCGTCACATGGTTGCTATTCCTTTTTTTTTATTATTAACCTCTAATTTGAAGCGCTTATTTCAGAAAGTCGATAAGCGCCATCAATAAAAAACTAAGAAAATGGCTTCAAAATGTTTCAATGTTCAAAAGATATGACATTTTGAACATAGAAACATTTTGAAGCCATTTCTTAGTTTTTTATTGATGGCTTTTATTGATGGATTGATTGATGACTTCTGAAATAAGCGCCTCGTTTAACCTTTTATAATTAACGTCTACTAATTATTAACTCCTCTTGTTGACCATGACTTGCCAGCCGGAGATGATGAGGGTGATGACGTACATGCCGGCAGCAATCCCACAGTTTAGAGCAGTCTGCCGATTGAGTCTCCATGAGTTATAATGACTTAACCATGACAGCAAGACCCAGTCACCATTTATTACAGTCTATTCTTAACTCAACTATGTCTATTTTTTTTATTATGGTCAAAATGCAGTAAGGAAGCCACGCCCCCTGCCTTCCCCTCTATTCTACGGGGCAGCTGATTGGTGCATTCCTCGTATCATCACTAACAATCACAATATCTTCAATATTTAACAGCGCATGACCACTGGACAGCAATCTTCACTACAGAGGGTGGTGACAAAATCAAAAATCCCTTTGTAGTGAAGATTGCTCTGTCCAGTGGTCACGCCTTTGTTAAGTAGTGAGGATATTGTGATTGGTAGTGATGATAAGAGGAATGCACCAATCAGCTGCCCCGTAGAATAGAAGGGGAGGCAGGGGGCGTGGCTTCCTTAGTGCATTTTGACCATAATAAAAAAAATAAGACTATAATTATCCCACTTCATGCATCTATTCTCCGATATGTCATTCATGCTCTGATGCAGTAAGGATTAATCTGAGTTCATAAAGTTATATACATTTCTTTGTGGTAAATCTTAAATTTAAAACGCGGGATTTTAATTTCTCGCATCATGCTCAAATGCAAATGTGCTGGTCGTAGGAACAAAACTGTGACTGATTTCAATTCGTAGGTTTGATTCATACACCAAGAGAAAATATAATCACGATAAATTTGTGACAAGAATTCCTTGGTATGTAATTGATCACCTGGAAAAGATCCAAATAAAGACTACAAAACGTCAAAATCTACTTCAACTCTAATCCTTTACTCTACTCACAACTACAGCACTACATACAGTGGTCCCTCCCGTTTGGCGAATCTCAGCTTGGCGAAACAAAGTATTGGCGATAGGTTGGATACGGTACCAGAATCCCAATTTGGCGCTTCAAATTCATTTTTAGCGAGACGCGCGCTGACATCACGGAATGACGTCGGCCCAGAATACACCGCCCGCATGCAACCATGTTGGTTGGTAATCAACAGATTACGTGTGTGGGAGAACGCCCGACCAAGGGCTTCACCGACAGCATCCGTTGGGTGACTCCCAACTCAAGCTCAAGGTGTTTGTTATCTTCCTGGCAGCCAGGTGGATGTACGTAGTGTTAAGTAACAGGAATTACTACGTGTAGGTCTCACAGCCTCTTGTAGCTTCCTTATTTTCTTATGTTCTACCCTGATTACTAACCGCACGCGTCCTTCCTCGGGCGTCGTCAAAGACTAATGGATAATTTTCCCATTGCAAGTACTATTCGCGTTTGGCGAAATTCACTTTTGGCGATGGTTTGGCAAGACTAATTAAATCGCCAAACGTGAGGGACCACTGTATAACTATCTACCATCAATTTTCTAAGTACCAACAGAAGAAAAAAATTGTACATTACTACAAATCCTACATGACTACATTTACTGAGTGCAAGGTCATGATAGCCAGGGAAGCGGGGAGAGGCAGCAACACATGACTGTCACCTCATCGGAACAAACAAGTGGCTTACCGTTCGTTGTCCGTCGGCAAAGAAGCACAAAAATAACATAGGCATAAGAATATGATAAGAGAGAACTCTAAGGGTTTCCATTAGATATATTCTTTGGCAAATCAAGTTGTTAATAATGAAGTAAAGGTAAAATTTGAAGCTGGCTTTGATTATAATTAATTTCTTTATATTTCTTTTGGAATTTCACCTTAACTCCTTCACACCCAGAATGTAATTTCCATTGTAATTTGGCTACCATTAGACAATTTTTAGTTAATATAAGCAATATTTTATAGATATGACCTGTTTAGTATCATTGTCGACTAACAAATTAGGTGTATTTAGTTACTTTTCGTAATTTTATAGCTCGACAACATAAATTTTTTATAGCAAAGGAAAGATCTGAGCGCGAAGGAGTTAATGAATTTTAAAAATTGCCAAACTTCACTAAAATGACTGACCAGATATCTAAATAAGTAATCCAGAGTAATCCACAGTAATCATCAAGAGTAATTTAGTAATCATCAAATCATCAAGTCTCACCGTTTTGTAAGACTTGTCCAGGGCCTCAATGAAGGCCGGGGCGCTGTGGTGGGCCTCCTCGGGGATATTGAGGTCCTCGATGAAGGCCGGAGACTTGACCAGGAACAAGATAGCCATGATGCCCTGAAAGGTAAGAATACAATACAACATAAGAACAAGATACAACAAGATACAAAACGATACAACGTGCCCCGCAAACATCCCGCTCCGCATCCCACTGCTGTAGTAATGATCAGTTGTTGTTTTTTGTTCATGTTGATTGATTGATTTAATGCCAAAAAAGGTGAATGTGCCAGACATCAGAGGTCATATGGCACTATGGCAAAGCATAAAAAGGGGAGGGGTTATAGAAAAAGAGCGAAACGGTGAGGGAAGGGGAAGGAACGGAATGTTAAAGCAGGATGGTTAGATCAGATGCAGGATGTGGATATGTTGGAGGAAGGAGGTTAAATTTTCCAGGGAGAAGGAGGGGGATTCCGGGAGAATGTCCACAAGACAGACAAGACCTTTCGCGGTCGGGAAAGGGAGGACAAATGAGGGAAGGAACTGGAACGGGCAGTAGTAAGATGGGGGCAGGATATTAGGACATGTTGGACAGTGAGAGTAGCTTGACAGGGTGTGCAGAGGGTTGGGGCCGAAAGATAAGAATACAATATGATACAACATGCACCGCAAACATTCGCTCTGCATCCCACAGCTGTAGTAATGATCAGTTGTTTTTTGTTCATGTTACTAAGTCAAACGTCACGTCTAATCTAACCTAACCATTTCTGACTAAATAACTAGTTTTTGAAACAGGAGAGAAGCTAATGCAGTATAAAAAAATTAGTTTTACTGCCAGTTTAATACAATACAAGGCAACCGTTCTCATCTTGTAGATCTGACCATTTGCAGTATTTCTAACCCCTACATCAGCCATCGGAAATTAACCCCTTGAGACCCAGAACTTAATTTCCATTGTAATTTGGGTGCCATTGGACGATTTTTTAGTGACTATAAGCAATGTTTTTATAGCTATGACCTGTTTAGTATCCTTGTCCACTAACTAATTTGGTATATTAAGTAACTTTTCGTAATTTTATGGCTAACAACAGACGATTTTATATAGCAAAGGAAAGATCTGGGCGTGAAGAGGTTAATAATAACGTTAGGGGGGTACAGCACCCGCAGTTATATTAGGTTATGAAACTAATCTCCATGTATTGTACTAAACTGCAATTTTGCCAAATAATATAGATTTTCGCCAAAAACGAGCGCCAAATTCATTGTAAACACATGTAAACTAATCATAAAACAATAGTGTCGAACGTGAAAACAGTAGTGCCTAATACCGAAATTATACCTTAAAAAAAAAAAAAAAAAAATAAAAGACCTCGCTGAAGGTGACCCTCGAGGCAACCAATGCTGCCTGAACAAGTGTGAGATGTCAAATTAGGTAGCGTGCGATCCTAACCAGAAGAGGTCACAAGAAGAAGAAGAGTGTACAATATCATGTTCCACACCGTTCTGAAGGTTACAGGGAGTTTCGTACACAAGTTGTTTCGTACCCTGGTTTTGTTAGTTGTTTCGTACATTGATTTTGAGTTTTTTCGTACATATCTGGTGTCGTTTCGTAACTAGTAATCAAGTTCAACTCCGAGATGAGTGTACGAAACGACTATGGTTTCATATAGACTAGGAAACAACTTTTTGGTGTACGAAACAACTTGTGTACGAACTGACTGCACCCCGTTCTTAATACAAGACCTCCAGCAGAACGAGTGACACAGTAACTTTAACCCTTTCACACACTCATGCTACCTATCTATCAACCATACACTCATAACAAAACACTAAAATTGTGACTAAATTAACCTCATAATCAAACACTCATGGCAATCTCATAACCCCAAGAACACTACGAAAACTAAAATCACAAAATGACAGCAGCGAATACCCGAAAGTCCCGAACGGGGTGCAGTCAGTTCGTATACAAGTTGCTTCGTACACCAGTAGATTCGTACACCAAAAAGTTGTTTCCTAGTCTATATGAAACCATAGTCGTTTCGTACACGCAGCTCAAGAGTTGAACTTGACTACTAAAGTTACGAAACACTAGGTATGTACGAAAAAACTCAAAATCAGTGTACGAAACAACTAACAAAACCTGGGTACGAAACAAATTGTGTACGAAACTCCCTGTAACAGCAGCGAATACCCGAAAGTCCCAAATACAGAGTCGTCACACAGCCTCAATAAGCAACACACAGACAAGACACTCATACTTCCACCGCTGACACTCATTTACCAGCTGCACGATGCCCCAGGCGCTGATGAGGGTGCAGCAGAGCGAGCATTTAGGGCCACATATCTTAATGGGCATGGTGATGGATTTATCCTTAGCGAGCTTTGTCTAGCCTGCTTTGTCTAGCCTTCCTTAGCCTCCTTTGCCTCTCTCAAGTTCGTCAACCCGTCCCGTGACAGCCACACAATGTTTACCTGCCCCGCCAAGGACAAACTTTACTCAAATCCCTCCTATATACCTCATACTTTACCTATACATGTACCAAATACCTACTAAAACTCATGATAGGTATATGGTACATCATAGTTCATTTGTTATTAAAAGATCTAAGGTTTAATGAGTATCGTAAGAATCCCTATATAGGAGTTTTGCAAGAGTGTTTTCTCATACCGTATCAGATCACCTGACTGTCAATGAATGCTACGGTGCAATATTCTGATCATATATACTCAACTAACCATTAAGAAACAAACTGTATTATCCCTTTATACATATATCATTATCATATCACTTGAAATTAGTACTATAACGAATATTTCTCCGGGAGGGGGGGAAGAGAGGGGAGTTTCATAGCTGCCACAAACCTTGGGCGAGGGCAAGGCTTTGAAATATTTATGATAAAACCAAGTTACATACTGTACTTTAAACATGTGGTTAAGTTGTAGTCATATTTGGTACAGCCTTGCTAAGTTACTTCACTTCTCGATCACTAAATTTATCCCCTAAGGTCCCTAAATACAACACGTGAAAATTATCCACTAACCACCCACCCACAGTAGTGGTAGTTTTGTCCCCCCCCCCCCCCCCCCCCCTTGTAATTGATTGATTGACATAATGCCAAGAATGGTGAATGTGCCAGACATCAGGGGTCATATGGCACTATGGCAAAGCATAAAAAGGGGAGGGGTCATAGAAAAATAGCGAAACGGTGAGGGAAGGGGAAAGAACGGAATGTTACAGCAGGATGGTTAGATCAGATGCAGGATGTGGATTCCCCCTTATAATAAGGGAGGTATTGTTCGCTCATTCCATCGTTCCCCCGCCTCCACTATTACAAGGGGGGGGGGGGGGGACAAAACTACCACTCTACTAATTTGGGAGGGTGGTTGGGGGATAATTTCTCCACAACATTTACCGAGCTTGCTTCCACATCACATAACTCCCCTACATGACATGCACCACCATAAGCACAATAACATCATTATCTATACTTGAATTTAACTTGCATAATACCTGGAGATATATGTGTGTGTGTGTGTGTGTGTGTGTAATGTTTTACCGCAACTATAAGATGGCATTTATCAGGGAACACTTCACCAGCAATCAAAAGAAATATCAGTTACCTTGAAAATTAAATAGAAAACTTTGGCATATTAACATTTTATGTATAAATAGCTTAAGAATATGTACATTACGATTTTTATACGATATTTCATCTCAGGGAACTGCAGAGCCACCATTCATACATGACCGAATGATTAATTTAGTGTACTGCATTAGGCATACAGTACTGTCTTCTTTATAGGGACTGACAACTAAACGGGCTTCTTGTTACCTCTTTTTTTTTTTACCTTGGCCAGTCCTTTGTGATGTAAAAAAAAAAAAAAAAAAAAGAAGACATGTCTCAACTTGTGTCTTTCAGGCTGGATGCACACTAGCAGCACACAGTCACAGTCACTACACAGTCACCCCCTTGCCACAAACGCCTGTCACGGCTTGCTGCCCCTCCACAAACCTCCAACACACATCCAAGGCTATAACTGACAACCATGGATAGACAGCATTTCCTCAAAAAAACAAAAAAACAAAAAAAAGAAACCTGCTACCTAAATGTTCTCTTGAATACAACACTACACAGTGACCCATTGCATAACCATGTCACTTCCCCCTCACAAACTCCAGAGACCATTGCAAACACGGGGCTAAACTACAGCCAGGTACACTTTCCAAACCAGCGGCACGCGTCCTCGGCTTGGTTCCTGTGTAACTAACATTTCACAAGATGCTTTCAGTGGGCTCCTTTGCTTAATTCCTCCCTAGGAAAACAGTTCTGGAAACTCATTGAACCGGGTGCACAACCATCATTCACAAGGCTAAACTCAAACTAAGTGGTGTAAACACAGATGCCCAGCTGGGTTCTAGCTCTGTGTTTCATCATTCTCCAGGGATCCAGGTGTCCTTATCTTCTTCATCTCGTGTTATTGCATTCTTCAAGGGAACAGATTTAATATCAATCTGATACCTAGAGTGTAACAACAAGAAACCATTACTTACAAGTCAAGAAAAAATTATAGTATCATATCTTCAGTAAAAGATACTACAATTAAGATAACCAGTGTGATATATCTATTCAAGTACCAGTGTTATATATCATATCTTCAAGATAACCAGAGTGTTATATATCATATCTTCAAGATAACCCAGAGTGTTATATATCATATCTTCAAGATGACCAGTGGTAAAAACATTATAAGCAATATTCTGCTTTGAGTATCATCTTCCACAGTCAGTAAAGTCATTCAAGTTTCTCCTTGTTTTAAGTGTATGTATAATCCACTAACATGATCAACAAGACTAAGAAGATTCCAACATGGAGAACTTACCAGGGTCACATAAACGACCTTGTAATCATCATCCTTTATGACATATTTTCCGATCTTACTCCGGGAGAATTTACCTGAAAACAAAAATAGAATAATGCATAAACCAATAGAAGTCTCAATTAGGGGCTCTAACAACCAAACTGAAAACATGTATAGTAACTACGACATGTCTATTCTCATGAAACCTTTCCTTTGTCACTTGAATACATAAATTTCTAGTAGGTATATCATATCCTCACCCATTCTCACGTGAGTGACGATATTCTCCACAGGAATATTGTATATCTTTTCCAGGTAATTCTTGATGTCAAATTTAGTCATTTCCACCGACACTTGGAACTGAACCACATTGGCGGGCTGAGGGTCCCGCGGCTTGACTAGCTTCATGACAAAGTTAGGCAGGAACACCCTCAGTTGGGGGTTGCCACGCTGATATAAGGGATACCTGAAAGTGAAAAGGTGGGAAGCTGTAATCATGCCAATGAAATGATTTGATGAATGATATGAAATGATTAGAAAACTATATATTTTTTAAGTCTTAGGAAACTATATTTTTTAAAGAATCTTAGTTAACTATATTTTTTTAGACTTAGGAAACTATATATTCTTTAAGACTCTTAGGAAACTATATATTTTTTAAGACTCATAAGAAACTATATATTTTTTTTAACTCTTAGGAAACTATATTTTTTAAGACTATAATTAAGCAACTGTATATTTTTTTTAAGACTTAGGAAACTATATATTTTTTAAGACTCTTTAAGCAACTATATATTTTTTTAAAGACTTAGGAAACTATATATTTTTTTTAAGACTTAGGAAACTATATTTTATAAGACTCTTAGGAAACTTGTTTTGTAAGACTCTTAGGAACCTATATTTTGTAAGACTTAAGGCTGATTCACACTGGCGTTTTTTCGGCATTTTTATCTGAGGAGAAGGGGTCTGGGTCTGGGGCTGGTGTCATGATCGCAATAGGTTTTCAACAAAAATCACACACCGATCGCTCGGTCTTTCAAGAGACCGACTTCTCGTCCTATAAAAATGCTGAAAAAACGCCAGTGTGAATCAGCCTTTAGGAAACAATATTTTTTAAGACTTAGGAAACTACCTATATATTTTTTTAAGACTTAGAAAACTATTTTTTTAAGACTCTTAGGAAACTATTTTTTTTAAGACTTAGGAAACTATATTTTTTAAGACTCTTAGGAAACTATATCTTTAAGACTCTTAGGAAACTATATTTTTTAAGACTAGTCTATCATAATAAAGATTTTCACATGAATCTCTGAGATCATCCAAGAGACAAGATTACTTAGATTCATAAGAACATAAGAAAATAAGGATTCCTGGCATAGACATACAGTAAGGCAGGAACTGGTAAAATACTCACAACATTCTTACCATTACTGACAAGTTAACTCAACACATGGAACCACAAATACAGGAGGAAATAAGCATACAGGATAGAAGACAGGCAAAGCTGACACTCCTTCAAGCATTTCTCACAGAACTCAATTTGAAAATAAAAGTAAAATCTGCTACTTTTAGGTGGTCAAGCCTTATCTTCTTACTGAATGCACATTTTCAGTAATATTCTAACACCTCAGATTATCATGAAAATTTGTCTAGAGTAGAGTTTTCGGGCATACTGAACACGAATCTGGAGTAAGTATTCTGATCACTATAACTCTAAACCCTATTTCTCCCTATAGTTCCTTATAAAACAAACAAAATGGAATAACCATATTTAACCTTCTTACTCAGTGTCTCACACGTCAAAATACATAAAAATGAACCCTTATATATCCCCTCAAATCCAATGAGAGTCAATCCGGTTTTCTCATCTATACTCTGCCGTATCCCAACAATCACAACTGGAATAGGGCAGCCGTATCTTTAGCCACGGCATTTCAGGACACGGGATGATGGGTTCGTACCTCTAGCCACTCCCACGGAACATTTACTCTGCTACCAGTCATTAAGCAATTATTATGTTCATATATTGCCTACTCTATCCCTTCTTTTCCCTCTCCCATGGTGTTAATAAGTCAGTACGTTTTTTAAGTGACGGGGTACGTTTTTTAAGTCACGGGGTAGTTTTTTAAGTCACGGGGTACGTTTTTTAAGTCACGGGGTAGTTTTTTAAGTCACGGGGTACGTTTTTTAAGTCACGGGGTAGTTTTTTAAGTCACGGGGTACGTTTTTTAAGTCACGGGGTAGTTTTTTAAGTCACGGGGTACGTTTTTTAAGTCACGGGGTAGTTTTTTAAGTGACGGGGTACGTTTTTTAAGTGACGGGGTACGTTTATTAAGTCACGGGGTAGTTTTTTAAGTCACGGGGTACGTTTTTTAAGTGACGCGTTACGTTTTTTAAGTCCCGGGCCGAGTTTGTCCTTACGAGTACTCAGATGAGACCCGCGAGCAATGGGAGATAAGACCGGTGTCTTTTATAGCTATGCATCATGCACCTCACGTGTCATTCAGTCAGGTAAGATGTATTTATAAACCATGCAGGTGTTGTTGTGTTCCAGGGGCATTATAGTTAGGTAATATACGTAGACTGGTTATTAGCACGGAGGAAATTTGTTTGGTTACGAGCACAGAGGAAGCTTGTGTAATAATTAGGCAGCCAGTGTGACGCGGTTACTCATGTCTACATTTACCTATACACTTGTACCCAGAGAAGTATTGAGGTGATTCTAGACCCAATTATCAAGCTACACATGACTTAACTAATAAATAACAGGGTAAAAAGTACTAACAGTCTGCTGGACATCTCGGCGAGGCAGCGGCGTCTACTATAAACAAACGCAAAGACAGTCTTGAATAAGGGAATATTTTATCGTATGAATCATTTGCTTTTCATTACACTGACTTGTTTTGGGGTACATTTTTACACTAGGACCGAAATCCCCTACACAATTGGGAGTATGGTTTTTGTGTACCTTATTGGATTCTAAGAAACATTTTCTCTGAGCTTCCGTCGCAAATCACTACTTTCAGAGATGTAAGATATTTTTAATAGGAAGGAGTGTATTGGAGATATGACAAACTAATCCCTACCTTTTGACTCACTAAACTAATATAGCATCACTACTGATTTTTATGTGCCACTGAAGATGTTACACAGTAGTTTATATCATGACTGTATAATCTACCCTGTTTCAGCGTTGTTTTATGGTTTGTAGCTGCAATTATAACTGTTGCGCATTTTGCTTCTCACGTTTTTCTTGGCGCGATGACAGACAGTAAACAGTAGCTTTTCGGGCGACAGGACGCAGACTTGCCAGATCTTTCAAACTTTAATAGAATTTATTTTCACGTTGGCAGAGGAATTTTTATATATCCAAGCATCTTCCGCAGGTAATATATATAGACTTGTTTTACTTTACCTCTAATTTCCCTGAATTCCACAGAGTGGCGACTCAACTGTTGGGTTAAAATACTAGCTGGCGACTTTACTGTAGTAGGTATAGTGAGGTCGCCACTCGGTTTTATTTTTGTCATTTGTTCATTTATAGACCTAATATGACACAGATGAAGACACAAAATGACACAGATTTTCCAGATAGCCTCTTCTAACTTTCCTGAAATCATGGATGTAGAAATGCACGTCTGTAAATAACAAAGAAACGTAGAACTGGCGACTTCACTGTTGTCTACGGTACAATATATACTACTGTGCATGCGTCTTCAGTGGCACATAAAAGTCTGTAGTGATGCTACAATTCGTAATATATTGTGCCTGGCGACTTTAGTGTTATCTACTGTAGTCTTAAATGAGATCAGTCATAACGCTGCTTATTCAACCAACTATACGCTATTAACCCTTAAAACCTTACATTTGCTTAGAATTTACCTACTAGAAGGCCTAATACTTGTTAATTAAAACTTATCGATGTAGCAAGAGATAACACATTTAACAATGGAAACACACACACCCCAATGACCCTATCTGTACACGCCTATATATAGTAACTCCCAGGCCTAATATGACGCCGCACACTTGACAATCTGCCATGCTTCCCAGCTTGAAGAAAACACCAGTGGCTAATAAACGTGGTGTTCTCTGATAAGACAATGAAGGGTCCTTGTGGTGTGGGGTGTACCGTGTATGTATCAGTTATCACAGAGTAGTGGGCGGCAGACTTCGAGGTAGTACTGTATTGTACTGGACATAACAGTTAAGTTGTAGTTACTGTATCTTTGGAAGGGTATATGTCAAAATCAAATACAATAGCATGTAGCCAAAAAGTTAAGTTATAGTTACTGTATCTTTAAATAGGAAGGCTACTGTCAAAATAAAATACAATAGCGTGCAGCCAGAAAGTTAAGTTATAGTTACTGCCTCTTTAAATAGGAAGGATATATAGTGTCGTCTAAATCAGTGTTCTTCAAACTTTTTCATCGCGACCCAGTTTGATTTTCAGCATTACATTCACGACCCTATTGTACGCCTGTTGCTGCTTTTTCTCTCCGTTGGGATTTTTTTATTGCAATTACATACATACATACATGTGTATCTAAATCTGCATACATATATACATACTTGCCTCTCTGGATTCAAAATAATTGCATACGTTTGTGTGTGCCTATGTAAATTTTATCGATTAAAAGTATTTTTTAGATATGTAAAAGAATACTGTGTAAATTGTAACTACGTAATTAGAGAAAAATAGTATTGATTGATTGGCAAGTGAAGATCATGCATACAAGTCCTGCATTCTCCCATTGGCATTTGTTTTCTCTCATATTAATGCATTTCACATATTTTACATACAATGATCTGTTTACGACGTGGCGACTCACTGAGCAAAAGCTTGCGACCCGTACTTTGAAGAATCCTGGTCTAAATACAATAGCATGTCAGCAGGTCTCGTAATAGCTCGTGTCATCATTGTGACATACATTTACAAATATATATATATAGTAAAATATATTAATAAATGAAATTGTGTGCAGGTGTCGTCGTGGAAGCATGGGTGGCGTGCTGCAATGGGTGGTGCTGCTGCTGACCCCGCCGCTGCTCTGCCACGGCTACAAGCCTTTGGTGATCAACACGTGGAACTTCACCAACGCCACAGCCAAGGGTAAGAACCAGGGTCTCTTGATAAACAAACTATATAAAGGTACTCTAGTAAGGACCAGTGGTAAGCTCAGTGGTAAGAACACTAGTGAACATGGGATCTCACACCTTCACTTATACTTCATGAAACTGAGGGACTCCTTAAAAAGATTGTCAGATTTGTTCCAAGAGTACAATGTGGTGTATAAAAGTATCATTGCAAACACTAAGTAACGCAAATTGTAGACATGCTAACTTGTCAGATAGCTCACTACAAGCAGCTAACTTGTCAGATACCTCACTACAAGCAGCAAACTTGTCAGATAGCTCACTACAAGCAGCAAACTTGTCAGATAGCTCACTACAAGCAGCAAACTTGTCAGATAGCTCACTACAAGCAGCAAACTTGTCAGATAGCTCACTACAAGCAGCAAACTTGTCAGATAGCTCAGTACAAGCAGCAAACTTGTCAGATAGCTCAGTACAAGCAGCAAACTTGTCAGATAGCTCAGTACAAGCAACAAACTTGTCAGATAGCTCACTACAAGCAGCAAACTTGTCAGATAGCTCACTACAAGCAGCAAACTTGTCAATATAGCTCACTACAAACAGTAAACTTGTCAGACAGCTCACTACCAGCAGCAAACTTGTCAGACAGCTCACTACAAGCAGCAAACTTGTCAGATAGCTCACTACAAGCAGCAAACTTGTCAATATAGCTCACTACAAGCAGTAAACTTGTCAGACAGCTCACTACCAGCAGCAAACTTGTCAGACAGCTCACTACCAGCAGCAAACTTGTCAGATAGCTCACTACAAGCAGCAAACTTGTCAGACAGCTCACTACCAGCAGCAAACTTGTCAGATAGCTCACTACAAGCATGACCAATCAACAGCATGGTCGGTACTGCAGCAGGAGGGGGGCACGCGGTGGATGCGGTGGAGCGCGGGTGTACAGTGTGCGAGGAGCAGCAGTGTGACGGGACGGTGGGCTACGGCGGCAGTCCGGATGAGACTGGCGAGACCACCCTGGATGCAATGATTATGGATGGGTGAGGCAAAGGCTGCTTACTGCTCATTCACACCCAGTGCCTCTAAATAACTGCTAATTATCATAGGAATGATTGATTGATTTCATGACAAAAAGGAGATTTGAATTTTTTTTTTTTTTATATATATATTTTTCAGATTTGTTGAAGCTTTATATATAATTTTATTTATTTTATATTTTTTGCTTTTAGATTTTTCATATTTTTTATATTATATATATATATATATATATATATATATATATATATATATATATATTATATTTCAATTTTTTTTTTTTTTTTAATTTATTTATTTCCGGGGGATTCTGGATAATTACCCTATGAATGAGTAGATGGTAGTTTTAATGTCATGGTGTTGTGGCCCCGCAGCACTACTCACGACGTGGGTGCCGTGGCGGACCTGCGGCGGGTGAAGAGTGCCATCGCTGTGGCCCGCCGCGTCATGGAGCACACCCGCCACACCCTGCTGGTGGGGGAGCAGGCCACACGGTTCGCTCTCACCATGGGCTTCCCGGAGGAGAGCCTGTCCACTCCTGCCTCCGTGGCGATGCACCAACACTGGCTCAGGAACAAGTGCCAGCCGAACTTCTGGGTCAACGTAACACCAGACCCGGCCACCTCCTGCGGACCCTACAAGCCACACGCTACTAACAGAAACACTAAGCAATCCACAGCTAAGGAAGGAGGTAACTTCAACCGCCTCAATCACGACACCATCGGAATGATCGCCATAGATGCCAGAGGCCACATCTCCGGAGGAACCTCAACCAACGGGGCGCGTAACAAGATTCCAGGCAGGGTCGGGGACTCTCCCATACCCGGCAGTGGCGCCTACGTGGACAAGTTTGTGGGCGGCGCGGTGGCTACCGGCGACGGAGACCTGATGATGAGGTTCCTGCCGGCTCTGGTGACCGTCGAGGGAATGCGCGCCGGCTTCAGTCCCCGCAAAGCCGCAGAGATTGCAATATTCCGGGTGTCTCAATACTACCCAGAGTTCATGGGTGCCGTGGTGGCTATCAATATGGCAGGGGAGTACGGGGCAGCTTGTCACGGCATTGACAGTTTTCCTTACTCCGTTGCCAGTGTAGAGACTGATGGTGTGGAGGTGAAGACAGCCTCCTGCCTCGGATAGCCTGTGGCAGAGGCATGTACTGCATTGCATACATAGCCAAGCACATTTTACACAGGAACATTCACTTAAACCTAGTTTCTTATCAATGTTTTACCAGTTAAGCCCGGGTCCCACTATGTTACGGGGCCATGTCAACCAGTCATGCTAACGCAGGTTGATATCACAAGATAAAAGACTAAGTGCTTAACCCCTTGAGACCCAGAACGTAATTTCCATTGTAATTTGGGTACCATTAGACGATTTTTAGTGAATATAAGCAATGTTTTTATAGATATGACCTGTTTAAGTATCCTTGTCCATTAGGTAATTTGGTATATTAAGTAAGTTTTTTGTAATTTTATGGCTAACAACAGACTATTTTATATGGCAAAAGAATGATCTGGGCCTGAAGGGGTTAATGTTCAATTCCACATGACCAGATCAAGAACCTTTCCACTGGTTATGGTTACGAAAACATCAAATTTCAGTGACAATTGTGCTTACTTTATTTCCTTTGAAACTTAACTATTTTACCATATAACCAATAAACATCCACCCTTAAAACATGAAATTCTGTAATATATAAAAATGACTTCCAGAAACTAATGCAACTGATAGCGGTCCAGGACGAATGATACAGGATGATTTCTAAAACTTCTTTATGACTTGATGACATGACTTAATAAAACATTCCATACCTTTCATCGTTATTTGTACTGCTCTATATATTTAGTCTTCAAAGAAATACGTATATATCAGAAAGGTACGGTGCATGTAACATTCATTCTCATACAATATAAAAGCGAGGAACCCCAAACAAAACAGGAATCTTAGCAACCTTAAATTAATTACTACTCAGTGTCCAATTCATATGCGCTACAGTAATTATACAATTTTCCTGCTTCTCTAATAAAATATATTATTACAAATTGAGTGTCATATTTAAATTAGAAAAAAAACATAGGACTTCAGTGAACAAAGTCGTAATTTTGAAGTAAAGCCTACATCCCCTTACCATACAAAGATTATCTTCGAGTCTGTAATACAAAGGGTGGAAAACATTCCTGCCAAGTGGAGCTTTGTACCCATCCTCACTATTTCGGGATACCGTCCAGTCATTCAAAAATCTTGTACACTCAGTCCTGTAAAGAAAAGACAGGGTTGTGGATTGTTCAGTAATCATAAGATATACGAACATTGACTTATAATATCTAGTATCAAGTAATAGTAAAGAGAACATGCATAGACAAAATAATCTTGAGACCCGGACATTTATCTTCTATTAGGCAAGCCGGTCTGTACAAATTTGTGGGCTTTGTGTTACCTCTTTTTGTTGTGCCCTTGGCCAGTCCTTTGTGATGAAAAATATATATATATATATAATAATAATAATAATAATAATAAAATAAATAAATGGGATACATACCTTTAAGATCTGGAGCGGGATCGTCTTCTGAAATCTGGAGAGTCACTTCGCCTGCGGTAGTCATCGTACCTACGGGAACATCAAGGAAGCAATGAGTTACTATATCATAAAAACACCTACTCAACTGATGTGCTACTACCTTAAAAAAAAAAAATATGCAATCGTTACAAATGATAAGCCTGTGCACAAGGTTCAATGTCTTGTTGCTCTTCCCTGTTAGTGAAGGCATCAATGCAAACTATTAACCCCTTGAGGCCCAGAACGTAATTTCCATTGTAATTTGGGTACCATTAGACAATTTTTTAGGGCATATAAGCAATATTGTATAGCTATGACCTGTTTAGTATCCTTGTCGACTAACTAAATCGGTATATTCAGTTAGTTTTCGTAATTTTATGGCTAACAACAGACAATTTAATATAGCAAAGGTTAAGATCTGGGCGTGAAGGGGTTAATCTACAGCTCATCAGAAATATGCGAGCAGGCAAACTCGTGCTGTTTTGAATAGTCAGACAAGGCCAAATACCCTTCTTTCTCTCCCTACTTCGGTACATTACTATCCCTGGGAGCTAGGGAGAATTTATGGTTCCAGTATCTAGGATGCTAACTTGGGGATTATATATATATTGTAATTTACAATTTCCACAAATGGTTCATGACAGCAAACATTACTTTAGATGTCTAACCCAAAGAAGTGCTGGTGAAATAATTCATGAAGAATAAATCGATACACAAAAAGCAACCACCACAAATGTTACACCCAGCACATCAAGCCGAGGCAAGCTTGCACGTTAGGTTACTGCCTGACACACCTGAGGTCCGGGATACACACCTGGGGACTGTGACACACACCTGAGGTCCGGGATACACACCTGGGGGACCGGGACCGGGAGCGCCTGGGTGACCGAGACCGAGACCGCCCACCACCAAACCTCCTATTTTGGCTCCGGGACCTGAAACGAGCAGCTGAATTACTTCCTGCTCCTGTGAGGGCCGGAGCGGTATTCGTCTTGGGAGTCACCGCCTCCTTTATAGAGAGAACTGTATTAACATGAGCATTTTCCATTCCCATCAATAACAAGCCCTACGCAAGTATAACTGAGGCTTGGGAGTCACCGCCTCCTTACAGAAATACTGTATTATCATGAGCACTTTCCATTCCCCAAAAACTTACCAGCCCTACAAGATTAAACTCTGGATTACTGAGCTAAAACTAAGACTGCATGTTGCTGCTGCCGGGCCAAGCAGCCTTGAGTCCCTCAGCAGAGGGAGGGAGCCACCTTGTCTACAGGATGGCTGACTAACAGCAGCATCACCGCCACCAATACAAGGTTATCAATTTTGAATAATTTAATATCGATAGCAACGGCTAATTTATGGTTTGATCTAATTTCAATTGATCCAATAATTAGCATGAAATGGAAAATGCTCCTAAATGACATGTAATAAGACATGATGCCACAAGCAGCCAGCCCATTCCCACAAACCACCTGGGTGACACTCGTTAGTGACCTGCTCCAGATTCAAATGTTTCAATCAAGTATAAAACACATGAACCTTCTACAGGTAAATCAAACACTCCTTAGGGCATTAGCACCCTCTGAGATAGGATGCAAACCTACGCCTGACTGACTGACAATCACAAACGTAAGTCTGTGACAAGTGATCAAATGGTCAAATACTGAGTAGTGTACCGTCACAGCAGGGTAGGTGAGGCGTTATGGTGAGACGAGGCGCGATGAATGTAAGAAAGTGGAGCGAGCGTTGGAGGGTCAAGGACCCAAGATGGTGGGTGGGGGGGCAGGCCTGATGGTGCGCAGGCTGCGGGCGGGCGTTGGGCGGGCAGTGGGCGGAGGGTAGACGTAGACGGGCGGGGAGAAGAGGACACGTGAAGCGCATAAGGGCTGCCCGGGTGCCACGAGGTGCCGCGCAGTAGGAAGGCCGTCAGGCAACTAGCCGCTCACCACCACCTCCGCCAAGCATCAGAGCATCGGGTGGCCACCGCTGGTCTATCTTAGCACCCAACAGTCCAGCCCGAGTGCTCCTTCACAAGGCAAACTGACTGGACTGTGTAGGGGCGTCTGACTCAGGGTATCAAAGTTGTACCAGGGTGGGATCAGGTTGGGAGTAGAAGGAGTGCCAAAAAGGAGCTCCATCTACCCCAACCACCCAATAGTGGCAGTCCACTGGACAATGATGCTGATGCTAGCAGTGGTGGTGGTGATGGTGGTGGAAGTACTTGTGGTGGTGGTGGTGGTTGTGGTGGAGTTGGTGGTGGTGGTGTGGTAGCAACAGTAGGAGGAGTAGATGGTGGTGGAACAAGAAGTAATTTGGGCGAGATAGTCCTGTAAATGGGCCACACACCAATATTAACAAAAAAAAATCTATAATTTAAGTTTTCTTATGGTCAAAGAAACGAGTTTTATAATTCTAAAACAAACAACATGAAGACCCAATTAAGTCTGTCATTACCCCTTGACACCCTGTGAAAGACCAGGTACTCAGCCATTTTCCAAAAAATTATAAAAAAATGAGTACTAATCAATTATTTGACTCCCAGGATCAATTTTGGCAGGGTACCGATATGATGAACGCTATCTGAAAGCTGAAAATTCAATAGAGGAAAGATTAAATAAACAAAAGTAAATAAACACCATAGCCCAAGATGAAATAAAACCGTAAAAAGTAATCCACACTTTGCCCTCCCCACCTACCTCAGGACACCAGCCAGACACTGCTGCCTACTAGGACACCCCTACCGCCCACTCACACACACCACACACACACTCTCAACACACATACACACAGACACACACTCAACACACACACACACTCTCAACACACACACACACCACAAATATCACACATGACCCTGAAACAGCCTGAGGATTAATGGTTATCTGTCATGAAGTGCACCAACACAATCACTTCACATCCTTTGTACCAGGCACTTAACACACCCAACTTTCACACACAGTCATTGGCCCGTACCAAGAGTCATGATGAAGGTCGAGCAACGACCTTCGTCGACTGAGGAAGGGTACCATAAAAGGGATATTTTTCAGAACGAAGAGCAGCGACGAAGGTCGACACGAAGACACAGGTACCCCCGAGTCTTCGACCGTCGTCGCTGCTCTTCGTTCAGAAAAATATCCCTTTTAAGATACCCTTCCTCAGTGGACGAAGGTCGTCGCTCCACCTTCATCATGACTCTTGGTACGGGCCATTCAATCCATCCTTGACACAGCACACAGCCAATCATTCTGCATCACAATGGACATGTCACATACACAACATCAAACACTTCACATTCATGTCATGGATTAAGGGGGAGTCACTAGGGAGGAGCTTCCTATTCTACACGCCCAATGAGTGATCAGCGCCACACAGCCGGCCGGCCCTGCCAAGTGAGTCCCTCCCCGCTGGTTCCGAGCACCAGCTTCTCCCCTAAAGATGCCTTACCTGGATCTACGGTTCCCTCCTCCCCTCCGCGGTGGGGAGCGGAAGCGGTCTCTGCGGGAGCGGCCAGAGGACATCTCCACTCTCACCCTCACGCCACATAGCCTCCTGCAGGGAACGCAACCATGTACACTGGGCAGACTTCTTAACATACACATTCACTGGTGTTGTAGCTCATGTAACAATCACATCATTCCTCGAACTAGTTACACATTTTTCAGAGTACATTTGTGTATTTGTTTATTCATTCATTGAGTTGAGGGTGTCAAGGCAAGACTCACGTGCCGTCCAGCGCCCTCACGGCGTCCTCGGCGTCTCTCGGGTCCTCAAACTCCACGAAGGCAAACCCGGGTGGATTGCGGGCCACCCACACGTTGACTAGCGGACCGTATTTTGTGAAGGCAGATTCAAGCTCGTGTTTGGCGGCGTTGTTGCCGAGGTTGCCCACATACACCTTACAATCCATTTTCATAATCCTGTAGGGAGAGAGGAGCCATGAACACTGCAGGCACTTACGTAAATGTAAAGCAGTGATGAGGCTTTGTGCTCCAAATCAAGAATATCTAAACATACATATGAAAAAATCATACAACCTATTATATTAATGTATATACAAATATATAAAAATGGAAGAGGAATGCGCGGTCATTTTCTGAGACACCAACTAATTTTTCCTAGCCAAAATTTGGTGCTTTTGCTGAATACATTTTCGTACGTATGACACGTACACCCTAAAAGAAACAATAAAATAACGATGAATTAATAAGTATTGGGTGTCAACAATTGAAGATGTCCAAGCGCATTATTTCCCCAAACAAAAATAGACTTTTAAACGAAGTTTAAAAAACAGGGAAACCTATGAGCCAATCACTATGTGAAGTACGTATGTATCTTAAAAACAGTAACAGATCGTAGCTTGGCATAGAAACAAAAAAGCAGATTTTTTTCTTCTCGTTAACGTAACATTTAAACCCAGTAAGTCAGCCGCATTCCTTGATCAATGCAATGAAAAACCCGTCACACAGACACACACCAATACAAAGAGTGTGTGTGAACAGCCAAGGCCGCACAAACAGCCCTTCAGCGCAACTACAAGGAAGAATAAGGCCGATAAAAAAATATAAACACTAGGGGGGGGGGCACTCAGTAGAGCGCATACCTCCGCCCGAATATTTCATCAATTATATATATATATATATATATAATGAAGTTTCAGGGTGACAGAGACACTCGGTATACTTGGGGTTGTTTATGCAACGTTTCGCCAAGGCACTTGGCATCAGATGCTATAGTTTCTACACACATACTACACAGATGCTATAGTTTCTCATCTAATTGGTTTTCCTTTGATAATGAGATCAAATTCCTTACCAATTTTTTCCAAAACAATGGCTACCCCCTCAAATTAATTGAAACAATCTCAAAGTTCTTAGATAAAAAGTTCAACCCAGAGTCGAACGAACCCGAACCCATATTAGACACACACTATGTTAAACTCCCATTTTACGGCCATCTCAGTTACACCATTCGGAAAAAACTTAATGATCTACTTAAGTCACATCTTCCTAACTCAAAATTTAAATTTATTTTTACTAATTCTCTTACCCTAAGAACTCATTTCAAATATAAAGACTCTATACCTAAAGCCCTTATTTCTAACATAATTTATGAATTCAAATGTTCTAGCTGTAACGCTAGATACGTCGGCGAGACGACAAGGAATCTAACCCTTAGGCTTTCTGAGCATAAAGGTGTTTCTGCACGTACTGGTCGACCCATTTCTTCACCTTCGCAATCTGCAATCCGCTCACACTCACATGATTTAGATCACCCTTTTTCTATGAATGACTTTAGTATCCTATCCAAGGCACACTACCCTAGTGACACTAAATTATTAGAAGCTATACACATCAAGCACTTGTCCCCTGATCTTAATAACCAAGTCATTTCACAACAACTACATATACTCAAATGACTACCACTGTTTCGATTGCCCGACTCTCGGTTCGATCGCCCCACACAAGCTGAAATGTCACCCACAAAACCAGTGTTCATTCAGTCCTCTACCAACTCAGACAGCATACACACCAAGGTCCGTTAAGTACAAATTATATTTTATTTATTAGTTAGTAATTTTAGAAAATATAGGAATATTTTATTGTTTCTTAGAATTAATTTTTTAGATGTTCGCTTTTTAGCATTACAATATATTAAATTTTAACTATTTTTAGCCTGATGATGCCAAGTGCCTTGGCGAAACGTTGCATAAACAACCCCAAGTATACCGAGTGTCTCTGTCACCCTGAAACTTCATGATGAATCTAACAAGAAAATCAACTATATATATATATATATATATATATATATATATATATATATATATATATATATATATATATATATATATATATATATGCATTATGCACTCAGTATGAGCGCATACCTCCGGCCGAATATTTCATCAATTGGTTGCCATGGCAACAGTTGTTAATAGATTTCATCCAAAATTAAATCAGTTCTTCCTTATACCAAATAGACTTGGTAGTTATGCCGAGTTTGGTCCAAATCTATTCGTAACTTTTCGAGAAATCCTGTACACTAACAGACAAACAGACAGATCGGGGTGAAAACATAACCCCTCCAACTTCGTTGGCGGAGGTAAAAAACACACTGGCTACAAAAAAAAATTAAAACGAATATCCCCCCCAGGCATATGATTAATGCATAAAACGATGCGGAGAAATCAAAATATATCAACACACATAAATAACCCTATATTTGGTGTAGAAAAAGAATTATCAATAAATAAAGGCTAAATATACGGTGTCACTAAAGGCTAAATAAATATTTCTTTCAATAAATGACCAAAATAACTTCAGATACGTATAAATAGATACAATATAATACAAAGAACATTTAAATGAAAGAAAAACTAAAATGCTGACATAGACGCTTAAATAGAGGAAAAATACGTGAAAATAGATTTATAAAGAAAATATGTTACGGCAATACCTAACCCAGACTCAAATAAGGACTTAAGAGCGGTTATTCCTCCTCTAATAGACTAGAATACTAATGGATAATGATTGGTAATTCAATGGTTAAGGCCAGGAAAATTAGTGTCTCAGAAAATAACCGCGCAGTCCTCGTCCATTTTTACCATTAGAATAAAGTGTTACCCATGTATTAAATTAATTAAACTGCAGTAGTAGTACCAAAAAATATATCTATCTGAAAAAGTATCAATTTTAGGCCAGGAAATAAAACTATCTTCATTACAAAAAGCACCTATTGTAGGCTAGGAAAAATTTGTCGGTGTCTGGAAACGACCGCGAAGTCCTCGTCCATTATTACCAATATTATACACTCTGGAAAAGGCTTCATCGAAAATCATTCAAAACCAAACAAGAAGTGGCTAAAACATGGAATCTGCGAGACTGAAAGATTAGAGGAACTACGTCATTAAGGAAGGGCGCGGCCACGATCCCTCTCTCTGCAACCCTGGCGCGGCAGCCATTACACCGCCGATCGAAGGCCACAACAACAACATCCATCCAATTCCTCCTTCCCTCCTGCCTCCCGCCGCTCCCCTGACACCCACACCTCACACACGCCCTCCCACACCACTCACGCCATTATTGACAAAGCAAAAGCCTCCTCTGTACCGTAACTTACTGGCAAAACGCTGTATAAAGAGGACGACTGTGTGCCGTGCCTTATCGTGAACGCGCCGCCTCCAGGGTGACGTCACGGGCGCGGCCGCACGCTTGCCTCCCTTCATCTTGTCCATTGATTTATGTCGTCTGGCCTCTATATGGATCTATAGCCGTGTTTGTCTAGGCTTAACCCCTTCACGCCCAGATCTTTCCTTTGTTAAAAAAAAAATTGTCTGTTGTCGAGCTGTAAAATTCCGAAAAGTAATTAAATAAACCAAATTAGTTACGTAGAAGTCGACAAGGCTACTAAACAGGTCATATCTATAGAAACATTGCTTATATTCATTAAAAATCATGGTGTTCAAATTACAATGGAAATTACGTTCTGGGTCTCAAGGGTTTAAAACTGTAGTATCCTTTGTTTTTCCTCCTACCCTTGTTGTACTACAACCAACAATAAACCATTCAATTAAATTAAATTCCTTTGAACAGCTTGGGTAGCTAAATACACGGTGCCGTTTCTGTTTATATATTTCTTATTTCATTCATGTATTCACGCAGTCATTCATTCATGCATTCTTGTAATTATTCAATCCCATCCATCCATCCATCAATAAAAACCCATCAATCATTGTTTCCTATATATCCTATATATCCAGTTATTAAAGGTATTTCACGCCGTTGAGGGTATATAACACCTAAAAAAAGCGTCTTGCCTATGGGTAAAATATCGCACATAGAAGGCAATGCACGAAGACAGGTGATTAGAAGAAAAAAGGATGAGATACAGTTATTGCATCATTAGCTTAGAAGGGAAGGAAAGCGGTGATTATAGCTGTAGAGAATGTTCCTCTGTAATAATGTGGAGGTGGTGTGAAGGGAAGGGGACACGACACCTCATGATGACTTCAGCAGATGTGAGGCAGCCAAGACACATATACGTAATAAGGGGCTATTAATGAAGTCTGAGTCTCGGTAGCAATTAAGGCCGTACACACGAACAGTAGAACACATTGTAGGACTGTGATGTGAATAATAATAATAATAATTTTATTATCGCTCGGAGCAGTGGCGTACCGAGGGGGGGGGCCATGCGGCCATGCCCTCCCCCCCCTTTTGCAAAGAAAAAGTATATATATATATAGATAGATAGATAGATAGATACATTTTTTTTAATAAAAAAATATATAAATTACATTTATTTAAATTTTTTTTTAATTGATCTATAGGTATTTTTATTTTTTGTTTTTTGTTATTTTATATATTTATATATTTAATAATATAAATTTAATTTTTTTTTTTTTTTTATTTTTAGATTATATATATATATATATATATATATATATATATATATATATATATATATATATATATATATATATATATATATATATATATATATATTTTTTTTTTTTTTTATTATATATGTTTTCATTTTTTTATATATATATATTTTTTTTTTATTCTTTAATTTTTTTAATTTTTTGATATATAGTTTATACAGTAAAACCTCTCGTATTCGGACCCTCATTATTCGGACAGACATTATTCGGCCCCCTCTTTTTTTTTTTTTTTTTTTTTTTTTTTTTTTTTTTAGGGGTTGAAATTTCCTAGCCTAGAATTTTTTTTTTTTTTTCTTATTAGGGATTTAAATTTCCTAGCCTAGATTTTTTTTTTTTTTTTTTTTTTTTTTTTTTTAGGGGTTGAAATTTCCTAGCCTAGATTTTTTTTTTTTTTTTTTAGGGGTTGAAATTTCCTAACCTAGATTTTTTTTTTTTTTAGGGGTTGAAATTTCCTAGCTTAGATATTTTTTTTTTTTTTTTTTTTTAACATATCTAAATACCCCCATATATAATCCCCCCATTATTCGGATCCTTGCATTACTCGGACCACTCCTTGGCCCAATTAGTCCGAATATGAGAGGTTTTACTATATATATATATTATATATATATATATATATATATTGGCCCCCCCCTTTTCAATTTGCTGTGTACGCCACTGTATATATTATATATATATATATATATATATATATATATATATATATATATATATATATATATATATATATATATATATATAAATATATTTTGGCCCCCCCTTTTCAATGTTCTGGGTACGCCACTGGCTCGGAGGCATACAGACCAAAAAAAGAAGCAACTAGAATAGAGAATAGAATAGAGAACAAGAAACAATATATGTGGCATAACATATTTACTTTAGTACTCAAGTTCTTTCCCTAATGTCTATATATTATGTTGTTTTTCCTTTATGCCTTCAGGTGAGAACAAGATTATTATTATTAATATAACCCGGTCTACGTATCTTCCCTGACACCTGTGATGCGATGCTAATAATGTCCTGGGTTGCGTCACCTCAAGAATGGCAAAGTCACTGAAGAGGAAAGTGTTTTGTGATTCACTACCTGGCTGTCTTTTTGTAATGAGTTTCCTTGTTGTAAGGTAACCATGTATTCCATAGGGGGATCATTGCACATGTCTTCTTTTAGTACACCTAATTCCCTTCCTGCTGGCCATTACTTGACAGGCTGCCTACCGTAGATAACAGTGAAGTCGCCAGTTCTACGTTTCTTTGTTATTTACAGACGTATGGTGGCGTTAATACTTACATTTGTACATCTATGATTTCAGGACAGTTAGAAGGGGTTATCTGGAAAGTCTGTGTCATTTTGTGTCTTCATCTGTGTCATATTAGGGCTATAAATGAACAAATTACAAAAATAAAACCGAGTGGCGACCTCACTATACCTACTACAGTAAAGTCGCCAGCTAGTATTTTAACCCAACAGTTGAGTCGCCACTCTGGGGAATTCAGGGAAATTAGAGGTAAAGTGAAACAAGTCTCTATATATATTAGCTGCGGAAGATGCTTGGATATATAAAAATTCCTCTGCCAACGTGAAAACAAATTCTATTCAAGTTTGAAAGATCTGGCAAGTCTTGTGTCCTGTCGCCCGAAAGGTGATCAGCTGCTGTCTGTCGTCGTGCGAAGAAAAACGTGAGAAGCAAAATGCGCAAGTTATATTTGCAGATACAAAGCATAAAACAACGCTGAAACAGGTAGATTATACAGCCATGATATAAACTACTGTGTAACATCTTCAGTGGCACATAAAAATCAGTAGTGATGCTATAATTCGTAATATTTGGCGCCTGGCGACTTCACCGCAGGTGGCGACTTCACTGTTATCTACGGTAGGCCCTAATGATCAAGGCTGTATTTCTCGTCTCAGGGATTAGTTTCATCACGTCACACGCTGTCCTTTAAGATATCTTAGGCAAACAAGGGAATTTTCATAAACAAGGGAATTTTCACAAGTAGTTTTTATTGTAACATGGAATATTCACAGTACAGTACGTATGTACAAAAAAATATATTTACATGAGCATCATAGCAAGGTATGTCCAACATGGCTTTTACAGTCAGATCAGATATGTATACAGTGGCATACTAATGAATTCTCAAACTACAAAATACCTTTTTGTAGTGTTTTATACCTGAAATTTACTGAAGAGCAAAGCGATGTTTATTTAAGTCACCTTCATTTGTTTAGTGACAGCTATAACCCGTCTGCCATATCTTCCTGACTTAAACCTTGTGACACAAAAATTGACCTTTTCAAATCTAGTTAATTGTGAGTGATGTAATATTGTGTGGTTCACCCTAACTTGGCTAGATCCTGAGTCTCTGCATTTTGATCTCAAAGAACACAGATTGATAATAATATTGTATTCACGAAAGAAATTCAGTGTTGCTTTCATAATATCCGTTACTCTTGGTAATATGACTTTCATTCAGTAGTGATAGATGCTGCCGGCCTGGGTTACCAAGCAAAATAATGCTAAAGCATTTACTGACTCGTCTAAAAACATTAAATATCTTTTAGCTACAAAAGTCGTGTGCCCTGCATGAGGTCCGCACCCTGCGCGGCGCACACACTACGAAGGTTGCGGCGGCAGTCACCCGCGCTAACCACACACACAAGTGCCGTCCGTGGAGTATGGGATTAAATACATTCTGAGGTCATCCTACACTAAGTCTATAGGAACAGTGTTCAGCGTGTGCCATCTTCAGCACTGGAATCACTGGGTGTTCTAAATAGTAGGATATGGAAAGGTGGACCCTGTGGTACCGTCACAATGCAATGGGTACAGCTGCCGACTCCCTGCACTTGTGCTACCTTCTATGCATCATTTACTCTTGAAATGAACGAAAAATGCCTGAAAATTGAATATCCTCCCCAAAGATAATAGTATTGCACACTTGGCAAAAATATGGCAGAATTCACGAGAACTACGAACACAAGTTATAGCCGAGTATGCACTGTAAGACATATAATCATTAACTCAAATGGATCCAAAATGAACTTAACACAATATATTCTCACTTTTAACTCAAGTTGAAAAAAGTTTCACAAACAAAAAAAGCATTGCCAACTCTAGAAACATTCAATTTGGTTTTTGCTATCAGTCCTCCCCCGTGTGGCCCTCAGGCTGCACTAAGCTCGCCACTCGGCCTCAAGGCGTCACCAGTACATGACACCTCCGCCATCAGACAAGACTCCAGGCTCGACGTAAATAAATATCTAAAAGAAATTGTATATACAAATCACAAAGGTCAGGAGAACGCATTACTGTGAATCTTACAACAAATTGATGAATGTAATTCAGTCTAAAACAACTGTCATACTAACTGTGTTACAGACTAGCAATGGGAACAAAATTATACAAAATCAAAATGGGAGCAATTACAATGCAACAGCAAGTTCAGCCTTACATATTTACAGGAAACAATTGCTCAGCAGGATACTGAGAGAAAAAAAATCCCAACACTCATGATGTGCGATCCCCTGACAAGATCAATGCCATCAACACTCATTGCTACACCCGGGCCACTACCACCAGGGAACAGGCGGGAACACTGGACAAATGGCATTCCTATAAAACAGGACTGCAATGATCAGGTAGATTCCCTCAATCTATTTGCCATGTGTAGCTTGAAGAAAAAGGTTCAAATTCAAACCTTCAATAGTGCAAGCAGTTAAGGAAAACATTTCTTCCACACATACTATGTACTTGATTTTGTGTTGTGAAAATGATAGTGCTCTTCATCTACACTGCCGACCCCTTTCAAAACAAACATGACCAAGTTGCATAATAATATCCTCAGTAGACACATATACTTCAGATTCATTCAGACAGTTAAGAAAACACTATTATAAAGTTGGGTTTGGCAACCACCACTTCACACCCAAGCAACACAAAGAGGAAGTAGCTGCTCATTCTTAATTATAGAGAAAAAAAATCCTGATTGCTTGTATATCATTTCCTCACACAACTATTCCCAACCACCTTGGAAAGTAGAAAACAAAATAAAAATAAAAATAAACTTTTTTGTCAATTGATTTCAATTAAAATCAAACACCAAGACATAAATAGCCAGGCTGTAGGTTTGGAAACGCGAGGCATTGAATGCATTACATTTGCTAGTGATGACAAACGATGCAGTGGTTGAATGAAAGTGTGGCGCCCCCACAGGAGTCCGGCACTAGCAGAAGAGCAGCTACCTCATGCTACATCACACAGTACCCGCACACAGAACACAACTTACATCCTACTTATTAATCTTGTACTTTACTTGCAATTGATAGAAAATAGTTTTAAATTACATAGAAGAAAGAGGTAAAGAGCTTCTTACATGTCTTGCCATTGATCCTACGACACCATAATGCTAAAGGACTCCTAGGAATATCCTTTGAAGGTGATACATCTCCAGGCTACGACAGCTTCACACACTCACTCCATGGAACGACCTCGCCTGGCGCCACTCAAGCAGACCTATGTTTTAATGAAGCCTTTAAGAACAGCCTTGAAGATGCTATTATCACAGATTTTTCATTTATAATCTTGCTCCAGGTAATACTAGAGCATGCCTCAGGAATCTCTTCCTTGCCTAACCGATCCGCTGAAATCAGTGAAAAATATTGCAACTTCATCTCTTCTCGACAGCTCTTAGACCGCAGAAGGTAGATTTTCACTAACTGCAACATTATCAAGAGGAGTTTCATACTGGATTATTATAGTCTTACAACAAGTTGCACTTTTGATATGGAAAGCATTTACAAAATATGCAATGGACATAATTTGAAACCCTAAAGGACTGGGTTTCTTTTCTTAATATTCTTTAAAAATTAGTGAAGGCTTTGAAAGCACCAGCACCTATGTTCTTGTGTTCCATAACATTACAATGGCATAGTGACCTCGCCGTGTGGCTGCTCCACCAGAGGTCAGGGTGACGTGTGGCTCCCTCCCCACACATTGCAGGAGCCTGGGTCTGCATCACAACCTTCTGTGTGTAACTAAATGTTCCTATTTTCTGGGCTGGACGTGGTGGCGCAGCCCAAAATAACTCCCTGAACGATGGGCGGCATGACGCAGCCCAGAGCCTGCAGGCCCTGCTGTGGGGCGAGGTTTGTGGCGGCGGCACACCTTAAACAATAACTTAGGCTACACCAATCTCGGACTTTGTTCAAGGTAGAAGATGCGACGGAACCCTGCACACTGCGATACAAACTTTTGGTGCTACACAATATGATGAAAGTAAGTGAGAAGTTTATGGCCACAGCTTTATCAGACTCTATGGGCATGTTAAGTGAGTGGTGGGTATGGCAACACTGTGGGCACCAGAGTACAGTAAAGGACCTACAGCCCAAACAGACTCGGGGCGTGGCTACTGGCAGTCGTGGAACCCTTGGCGGAGTGCGGAAAGGTGGAGTGGGGCGGGACACACGTGTTGGGGACGGTGTGGTCGGTGGGGTCCCTGGGTGGGTGGTCGCGGGGGGGGCGGGTGAGCCAGGGGTGGGAGAGGACGTCGTGCACGGCCAGGCGGCGGGCGGGGTCGCGACGCAGCAGGGCGGTGATGAGGTGACGCGCACGCGAGCTGACCCACTCCGGAACCTTGAACTCCCCGCACCGGATCTTGGCGAACAGCGAAGAGGTGTCAGAGTGATGGAATGGATATCTGAAACAAGAACATCACATTGTTACACACGGCTGCAGGAAGATGAGATGGGAAAA
>JACEEZ010013580.1:57500-65000 GCA_016584305.1 Chionoecetes opilio
CCCCACTACAATCCCTATTCAATATATCTAAGGACACAAGACAATGCCATAACCCCATTTTCCATGTAATCAGTAAATACGTGACTCTGTTTTCCTCAGTCTGACCCACAATGCAGTTATCTTATCTCTATAAACCCTGTTGTGGCTGCTGTAACCCGCCCCCTGTCCTCTTATACCCGCCCGCTTTCCTCTATACATGCCCCCTTTCCTCTATACCTGCCCCCTTCCTCTTATACCTGCCCCCTTTCCTCTATACCTGCCCCCTTTCCTCTATACTACCCGCCCCCTGCCCTCTATATAGTTCACATCTGCGCATGAGGAAAAAAAGCGACCACAAATGTTTCCTTGATCGGCGCCAAGACAAAAAAGCGTTCAATCAGTGGCGCAGCTTGAGTCAGAGGGAGAGAAGGAGGGAGAGAAAGAGGGATGGAGGAAGGGAAGGGAAGATATGGAGGGAGGGATGGAAGGGAGGGATGGAGGGAAGATATGGAGGGAAGTATGGAAGGTAGGGATGGAGGGAAGGGAGGTATGGAGGGAAGGGAGGGAAGGGAGGGAGGGCAGATATGGAGGGATGGAGGGAAGGTAGGCGTCTGAGTACCGTCTCCCAATAGCCCGATACATTACGCCTTCGTCCCCTGTCCAGACACGCCCTAAAATAGTGACCTTGAAGAACAACAGGCAACAGGAGGGACGTTAGCGGCACAAAGGGAGGAAGGGGGGGCTTGCCTTCGAGGGGGGCGGGGGCGAAGGGGGGTGAATAGCGGGGGAGGAGGGAAAGATGGAGGAAAGGGGTGGGTTGGGGGAGCAATGATCAATACCATGTCTTGGCTACTCTAGTGATGTTAGCACACACACACAACACACACACACACACGGTCCTCGCTTCCACCCCTTCCCCTCCCTCTTCACGAAATGGAGTATTGCACTGCTACTAACACCCCTTTACCCCCCTCCCCCTCCCCTCTCCACCTCTGTCCCTCCTCAGGTGTATAAGTGTACTGTACCACTGGGCCAAACACCCCCCCCAAACCTCTGTCCCTCCTCAGGTGTATAGTGTACTGTACCACTGGGCCAAACACCTCTGTCCCTCCTCAGGTGTATAAGTGTACTGTACCACTGGGCCAAACACCTCTGTCCCTCCTCAGGTGTATACGTGTACTGTACCACTGGGCCAAACACCTCTGTCCCTCCTCAGGTGTATACGTGTACTGTACCACTGGGCCAAACACCTCTGTTCCTCCTCAGGTGTATACGTGTACTGTACCACTGGGCCAAACACCGCCCCTCACCAGAAAATAAATGTTAGAATAAATAGAAGAAATTTAAGAAAAAGAAATTGTCACTGTTAAGAAAGGATAATATTACTTCAGAAATAAAATAGATCCTTCACTATACCACCATAACCCCTATCAACCCCATATTCCTTCAGTCCCACCCCTACCACCTTTACCACATCTCACATACCCCCACCACCACCACAACTACACCCCACACTTCTACCTTCCCAAAATAACATGAACTAAATTGTGGTATATCCATTGTACTAACTGATTGGGTAAATAAAATGTATAATCTAAAATACGGCACAAGAAACAATACACCACACACACACACACACACCTGTCACACACACACACACACACACCTGTCATACACACACACACACCTGTCATACACACACACACCTGTCACACACACACACACACACACCTGTCACAAACACACACACACACACACAGACACACGAGCGGGCAAGAGGATGAACACACCTATCAGTAATAATTGCAGGTCAGTAAAAACAACACGAGCAGTCTAGTTGAAGGCAGAGCAAGAGTCCAGAATGGGGAATGGTGTCAGGGATGAGAGGAGGAGGAGGAGGAGGAGGAGGAGGAGGAGGAGGAGGAGGAGGAGGAGGAGGAGGAGGAGGAGGAGGTTGAGGACTCCATTAATATTGATATATATGTAAATGACGCGATATGGTTATGAGGAAAAGGGAATTTTTCATGAGAGGAATAAATTGATGTTGGTGATGATGTGACTTGGTGATAGTACAATGTTACTAGTCTCCTCCTCCTCCTCCTCCTCCTCCTCCTCCTCATCAGCACTACAAGGTCAAAGTGAATGAGACAATGATAGGGAGAGCGAGTGAATGAGTGAGTGAATTGGGGAGGGAGGGAGGGAGGGTGGATTAAGGAGGAGGGGAGGGGAGGGGAGGGGAGGGTCGTTGCACACTGAGTATTGAGGTGAAGGTTATCAGTGCACCCCAACACTGCACACACACACACACACACACGCACACAGACCACACAGACACACACACACGCACACAGACACACACACATTTTTGTTGTCTCACTGCACCACATATATACAAAAACCTTCGTATATATAAACAAATTCTCTCTCTCTCTCTTTACAAAAACCTAAAAACCTAGGTATACATATAAACAAATTCTCTCTCTCTCTTTACAAAAACCTAAAAAACCTAGGTATACATATAAACAAATTCTCTCTCTCTACAAAAACCTAAAAAACCGAAGTATACATATAAAAAAAAAAATTATCTCTCTCCCTCTCTCTATCTCAGATAAATGACAGGCTACTTTCCCAAGCTGCGTTCACTGTGCCTTCTTTGCTCTCCTCCTACTCATTTAGGGACGGAAGGGGGGACGGGGGGTGGCGATCCCTCATGTAGGTGAAGGTTATCTGGCCAACACCGAGGACGCCACCACCACCACCACCACCACTTACCTGACTCTACCTCCGTGATTCATAATATATTGAGCCAAGAAAAAAGTAGAAAATAATAGGTAGACAAATATGCATTTAGGGAGTGGTAAGGGGGAGGAGGAGAGAGAGAGAGAGAGAGAGAGAGAGAGAGAGAGAGAGAGAGAGAGAGAGAGAGAGAGAGAGAGAGAGAGAGAGAGAGAGAGAGAGAGAGAGAGAGAGAGAGAGAGAGGTGACATGTGTAAAATGACCCGTGGTGTGTGGTGTGTGTGTGTGGTGTGTTGTGTGTGTGTGTGTGTGTGTTGTGTGTGTGTGTGGTGTGCGTGTGGCGTGTGTGTGTGTGTGTGTGTGTTGTGTGTGTGTGTGTGTGAGAGAGAGGAGGAGGAGTGAGAGGGAGAGGAGGGAGAGAGGAGAGAGAAAAAAAATTGAGAACTACTAACTCACACACACACACACACACACACACACACACACACAGACTTGGTGGCTCTCCTCTCCACAATGACGCGGGACTTTGACAGGGGAGAGAAAAGTCCAAGTGATTCCGGTATACCTTGCTCTCTCTGCTCTCTCTCTTGCTCTTCTCTCTCTCTCTCTCTCTCTGTCTCTCTTCTCTTCTTGCTTCTCTCTTCTTCACCTCGGCACCTGGTCGCGACACACCTGAGGGAAAGTAAGATGCAGGTAGGCAGGTAGGAGGGGGACCAACCGCACTCACTATTTCGTCACTTGCATATCCCCCCTTTTACCTCCAGCACCCCTCCTTCTTTACCTCCAGTCCCCCCTCCATTACCTCAATCCCCCCCTTCGCAACTCACTCCCCCCCATTCACACGGTCTTAACTCTTCCATTAAACCCTTCACACCCAGATCTTTCTATTAATACATAAAATCGTCTGTTGTTAGCCATAAAATTACAAAAAGTAGCTTAATATACCAAATTAGCTATTGGACAAGGGTACTAAACAGGTCATATCTATAAAAACATTGCTTCTATTCATTCAAAATCATCTAATGGTGGTCAAATTACAATGGAAATTACGTTCTGGGTCTCAAGGGGCTAAGTAGAATCATCCCTTAACAAATTCCTCCATTAAATTTAACACGTTCCTCCCTCTTAATATCCTCCCATCCAGCCCACTCTTCCCCTAAGGTTGGTTCCTCCTGCAGTATAATCTCCTTCAGGTGTCTGTGTCGCGCCCTGGTTCGCCTTCATGCATGGTCTGTAGTCTCTCTCTCTCTCTCTCTCTCTCTCTCTCTCTCTCTCTCTCTCTCTCTCTCTCTCTGGCACTTGTCTCTTGGTATGTACTTGGCGATCTTAGTAAAGTGACAGTGGGAAGACAGGGAGAGGGGAGAAAGAGGGGTGAAGAGAGGGGAGAAAGAGGGGTGAAGAGAGGGGAGAAAAGGGGAGGAAGGGGGGTGGATAGGGGGAATAGGGAGTAGGAATGATAATACTCTTTGCAATGTCACTAAACGTCAAATCGAGAATGCAACAGTAGCAGTAGAAATTGTAGTAGTAGTAGTAGTAGTAGTAGTAGTAGTAGTAGTAGTAGTAGTAGTGTAGTAGTAGTAGTAGTAGTAGTAGTAGTAGTGGTAGCGGTGGTTGCAGAGTGAACAGGTGTAATTGTGGTAGAATGCAATAGTAGCAGTATAAATAGTAGTAGTAGTAGTAGTAGTAGTAGTAGTAGTAGTAGTAGTAGTAGTAGTAGTAGTGTGGTAGCGGTGGTTGCAGAGTGAACAGGTGTAATTGTGGTAGAATGCAATAGTAGCAGTATAAATAGTAGTAGTAGTAGTAGTAGTAGTGGTGGTAGAAGAGTGAACAGGTGTAGTAGGTGGTAGTAGTGGTGCTATAGTAGTAGTAGCAGAGGGAACAGGTGCAGTAGGTAGTAGTAGTGGTAGCAGAATGAACAGGTGTAGTCGTGGTAGTAGTGGTGGTAGTTATCATGGTTACAACACCTGGGTAACTTCGATGTCATCCCGTGCTAGGGTGTGACACGCTTTTACATTACACACCATCGACATTGACTTGCTTGCGATATGCGGTCAGCGGCGGCGAGACAGACAGCGACAGGGTGTGAGGCAATCCACGTTCCCCTGCCAGTCATTAATCTCCCGCCGAAAACAATGCTCGTACCAGGCCGCAGCTATCCCCGGGACAATATTCAACACTGCATTGGCAAATAAACAAGATACCACACACCAAAAACCCGTCACTTTTGTGCTCTTACTTGCGTCACTTCCCACCATCTCTTACCCGGTCACACACGTACACACACACACACACACACACACTTACGCAAGACCTGTGCACACATACCTCAATAAAAACCTGCAATAAATGTTGTTAAGACTTCAAATATCTACACGTCAGCTATCCTCCTCTTCCTCCTCCTCCTCTTCCTCTTCCTCTTCCTCCTCCCTCCTCCTCCTCCTCCTCCTCCAGACGCCTCCTGCAAACTGCCTTGAAGACCGCGGAAAAAAAGTAAAAAATAAGGCAAGCTCCTCCGGGTTCAATCAGTTCTTAGTAACATACAGGAAACACAAGCAACACAAAGAGGCCCCGGCGTGTGTTGCCGTGGCCTTCGGATGCGGATATCTCGGCAGGATCTCGCGTCATGGGAGTTCCTGTAGGAGTAGAGGAAGGGGGGTAGGATGGAGGAGGGGGTTGGTAGAGGGGTGAAGATTTTTTTTGAATAGGCTGTTTACTATTTGTTCTTTTTAGGTATTAGTACTGTTTGAACTCTCTCTCTCTCTCTCTCTCTCTTGCTAAATCTCGTTCGCTGGTAGTCGCAAGAGTACAAAATGGCAAAACCGGAAAGGAAAGTGCCCCCCTTCTCTCTCTCTTCTCTCTCTCTCTCTGACACACACACACACACACACCATTCAGACTATGACATTTACATCCCCCTAATCCTCATCTTTTTTCCGCCTTGATTCCTAGACAGGTGTTGCGTTGCCTTGCGTTGCCTTGCGTTGCCTTGCGGGAGTCGGGCGTTGCTGAGTTTACGTGGCTACAGTTGGCATAGCTCTCTCTCTCTCTCTCTCTCTCTCTCTCTCTCTCTCTCTCTCTCTCTCTCTCTCTCTCTCTCTCTCTCTCTCTCTCTCTCTGACACACGCACACACAGCAGAAGGGGTAGACGCAAAGAAGAAGGTAAGGGGAAGGCAAGGAGAGGAGCAGGTTTAGGTAAGGGTGAGTGGGTAAGTAGGTAGGGGAGAGGAATGGGGAGGGGATAGCAGGTGTGGATTGGGAAGTTGGAGGCATGTGGAGGGTGTGGGTGATCGGAGGCTTGGAGAGGGGGTGACAGGTTGGGGGATTAGGGATTGGAGGCATGGGGAGGGAATGACAGGTATGGGTAAGTGGGGAATTGGGGAGTTAGAGGCATGGGGAGGGGATTGACAGGGTAGGGGATTGGGTATGAGATGACAGAACATGGTGTGGGGAATTGGGGAGTTGGAGGCATGGGGAGGGGATGACAGGACCTAGTGAGGGGATTGGGGAGTCACCACCTGGGCCCTGGCTGATTCCTACCGCTCCTTCTCGTTGGGTCTTCACCGTCAACTTTCCCGGAGACTTTCTCTTCCCCGGCGGCTGCTGTGTGCGTCTTGGTCATCACCTGAGCGGGACCCATGCTCTCACTACTCCCTCTACCTATAGGTCATGGAGTACACCCCTTACCTGTCCCTCTTAACCCCTTATACCCTTATCCTTATACCTCTTACACCCCCCTTTACCCCCTTATACCCTGACTCCTACACCTTTTCCCTTTTTTATTTTTCATTGAAGCCTCCCTGTCCCCTTTCCTCTTATATACCATTAACCCTACACCCTTCCTCCCCCTTAACCCCTTATACCCTTAACCCCACATCCCTTCTCCCCCTTAACCCCTTATAACTTCCTCTCCCTACCCTGTTTCCCTTACGTCTCGCCAGGCATCCCGCGGCGCCCCTGACAAGAACGCACCCGCGATACGTTTAGGGGGCTGAGGAGCGAGGCAGCGGTGACCGTGATTACAATTGCGACAACCCCACACACACACACACACACACACACACACACTTTCGTCACCACCACCACCACTGTACCGCCGTCGTCACTACCTCAGCCACACTTTCACGCCGGCGCCACCACCAACCCTCACCTGTGCTTCCCTTATGCTTCAGGACTCGCTATGTTACTGATGTTAATTACGCTTCAGATACATTATTAAAGAAAGGAGGATAGAACATAAGAACATCAGAAAATAAGGAAGCTACAAGAAGCCGCGAGACCTACACGTGGTAGTTCCTGTATCGTGGTATATAGAGGTAAATGTATTGAAAAAGGAACACCACATTGAGAGAGAGAGAGAGAGAGAGAGAGAGAGAGAGAGAGAGAGAGAGAGAGAGAGAGAGAGAGAGAGATTACAGCTGGGAAATACAAAGGCGTAACAACACGTGATAACAAAAAAGGACTTGAGGCATGAAATCACTCAGGAAATTGAAACTTAAGGCGATTAAACTAAGAAGGAAATGTCTTACGAATGAAAGAATGAAGGAATGAAGGAAGGAAAGAAGGAAGGAAGGAAAGAAGAAAGGAAGGAAGGAAGGAAAGAAGGAAGGATGAAAACATACGATAATAAAACAAGAAAAAAAAACCAAGGTAGGTACGTACGACATACATGTACGTGTTTGGTTTTTGTGTTTTGCAATGTTTGCCCGCGTGGCTCTCAAGGGGTGACCTGGAGAGAGAGAGAGAGAGAGAGAGAGAGAGAGAGAGAGAGAGAGAGAGAGAGAGAGA
>JACEEZ010013580.1:85000-89872 GCA_016584305.1 Chionoecetes opilio
CCCCCTCCCACATAAACAGGTCACATGCCTCTCATTCCAAAGACTTTCGGGGAAATGGCGGTGACAAGAGTTGCGGTGTTGTTGTGGTGGTGTGGTGTGTGGTAGTGGTGGTGGTGACAATATGTGACTGAAAGAGAGAAAAAAAAACAGAGAGAGAGAGAGAGAGAGAGAATTTCCAACGTCGGAACAAAAAGAAATCAAAATCACAGCACAAATTATACCAAAAAAAAAAAAAAAAAATGTATGTAGAGAAATAATTGCGTTTTTACGAAAATCAGAAAAATAAATGTATAGTAAATTAGTTACGATTTAAGGAATAGGAAGAGGTGAGGATTAAGAGGGGAAAAAAGGGGAAGAAAAGAGTCCAAGCGAGCAAATGAAGGAAGAGAGAGAGAGAGAGAAAAAATGAGAGAGAGAGGGGGAAAGAGGAAAGAGAGGGAGAAGGGAGGAAAGAAAAAAGAGAGAGAGAGAAGAGGAGAGAGAGGGGGGGAAAAGAGGGGATAAAGGGGAAAAGGGAACATTGCGACACCCTCTGCAATCCTCTTACAAAACAGCGCCCCCCGATATCTTCCCCCCTTTCCCCCTTTTTTTACCCCCCTCATAATTTACTTTCACAACACCCCCCCAACCCTTCATTTCCTCCACCTCCTCCACCTGCTCTCCACCTCAAGCCACTGTCCAAATCCACCTCTTATCCCTGTGTTCTATTTCCATTTTTTTTTCTCAGATTTTTTCTTCTTCCTATTTCTTTCTTTTCTCCTCCCCCCCCCCCCCCCCCCCCCCCCCCCCCCCCCCCCCCCCCCCCCCCCCCCCTCTTCTTCTCCTCTCTCTCTTTTTACAGGATCTTTCATTGTCCTTATTCTCCCCCTCCCCTCCTCTAAGACAATAGAAAGTCGCTTCATATTATCAATTCTTTTGAATAAACTTTTGATCCTATAAACAACTTCTTATTGAACTCAAACGTATCTTTTTTTTCTTCTTAAATTTCTATATTGTATTTTCTTCAGTTTTCTTCTTCTAATGAGTTTTTTTTTTGCTCCCCTCTTCCTTTTCCCTACCGTTTTTAGTATCCTCTTTCCCCTATGTTGCAACACACAAAAACCCCACACACACACCCCCCACACCACACCCCAAACCCCCACACACCACAACACCACAACACACCCCAACACACACACCCCCAACACAAAACCTGACCAACTGCCACACGAGCCCAATTTTTTCCCCTTTTTTTTCTTTCCTACTTTCTTTCTTTCTTTCTCGTGACAGGGGAACAGAGGGGTGACAATGGCCCCTTTATAAAAAACACCTGGGGGTTGCCTTTGATCCATTTTTAAAAAGGAGAGGGGAAAGGGGGAGAGAAGGGGGGGATTGAAGGGAGGGGGGGGGCGAAAGGTGGAGGCACTTAAAAGGGAGAAGGGGAGGAAAAGGGGGGAGGGGGATTGAAGGGAAAGAAAGGGGGAGGGGAAAAAAAAAAAAAGGTGGGGGGAAAAAAAAAAAAAAAAAGGGGGGGGGAAAAGGAAAGGGGAAGAAGAAAGGGAAAAGGGGAAGGGAAAGGGGAAGAGGGGAAAAAAAAAGAAAAAAAAAGGGAGGGGAACAAAGGAGGTAAACCCGGGGGTTTGAAGGGCTTTTGGGTTTCCCTGTGTTGTTGTTTTTTGGGGGTTGTTGGGTTTTTGGGGGGGGGGTGTTTTTTGGGTTGGGGGGTGTTTTTTTTGTGTTTTGTGTTTTTTTGGGGGGGAAAAAAAAAGGGGACGGGGAGGGGGGGAAGACAGCGGCCGCAGGGGGGGGGGAGGGGGGGGGCGAGGAAAAAGGAGGAAAGGGAGAGAAGGGGAGGAGAGAGGAGGAGAGAAGGGGAAAAAGAAACGAAAAGAAGAAAGGGTTGGGGGTGGGGGTTTTAAAAACGGGGAAAAAAAAAAATTTTTTTTAAGAGGAAAGGGGGAAAGGGGGGAAAAGGGGGAGGAGGGGGGGGAGGGAAAGGGGGGGAGGGGGTAAAAAAAAAGGAGGGGGAGGGAGGGGGGGAGGGGGGAAGGGGGGGGGGGGAAAAGGGAGGGAGGGAGGGAGGGGAGGGGGGGGGAGGAGAGGGGGGAAAAAGGGGGGAGAGGGAGGGGGGGAGGGGGAGGGAGGGGGAAGGGAGGGGAGAAGGAAGGGAAAGGGGGGGGGAAAAAAGGGGGGAAAAAGGAAAGGGGGGGAAAGGGGGGGGGAAGGGAAAAAAAAAAGGAAGGGGGGAGGAAAAATTTTAAAAAAAGGGGGAGGGGGGAGGGGGAAGGGAAAAGGGGAGGAGGGGGGGAAGGAAATGGGGGGGGTGGAAAAAGGGGGGGGGGGGGGGGGGGGAAAGGGGGGGGGGGGGGAAAAAAAAAAAAAAAAAAAAAAAAAAAAAAAAATTTTTTTTTTTTTTTTTTTTTTTTCCCCTTTTTTTTAAAAAAAAAAAACCCCCCCCCCCCCCCCAAAAAAAAAAAAAAAAAAAAAAACAAAAAAAATACCCAAAAAAAAACAGCCCAAAATATTTTTAAAAAAAACCCCCGACAAAAAAAAAAAAACCCCCCCCCCCCCCCCAAACCCAAAAACCCCCCCCCTCTTTGGGGTTTTCTTTTTTTTTCTTCGTTTTTTTTTTCTTCACAAAAATAACTAATTAAAATAAAAATCCAAAGGGGGGTTTTAAGGGGGGGGGTTTCTTTAGAAAGGGACAAAAAAAAAAAAACAATTTAAAAAAAAAAAAAAGGGGGAAAGGGGGGTTTGGGGGGAGGGTTTGGGGGGGTTTGGGGGAAATCCCCCCCCCCCCCCTTTTTTTTTTTTTATTTTTTTTTTTTTTGTTTTTTTCCCCTTTTTTTTTTTAAATTTTTTTTTGGGGGGGGGGGGGGGGGGGGGGGGGGGGGGGGGGGATTTTGGGGGGTTTTTTCTTTCTCCCCCACCCCCGGGAAATAAAAAAAAAAAAAAAAAAGGGGGGGGGGGGTACCCCCACAACACGCAACACACACCACAAACACAACACACACAAAACACACCAAACAACAAAACCACACAAACACACCCACAACACCACCACACACCTAGGGAAAAAATTTTGAAGGTTCGTCGATGTAGTTTTTTGTTTTCTTCAGGGAAAAATTTATTGTAATATTCGTTCTACGTATTTTTATTACTATTTTTATTAAGGTTAAATTTAATGCCTGGGGTGAGGATGGGAGGGGTGTGAGGAGGGGGGGGGTTTGGGGTGTTGGGGAGAGGTAATGGGATCGGGGAAGGGATTGGGGGGAAAGAGGAGTCGGTATTTAGGTTTAGGGAGGGGATAGAAGGGGGGGGGAATGGAAGGGGGTTAGGAGAGGGTTTTTAAGGGAGGGGGGGGGTTTTTTGGGGGGGTAGGGTTAGGGGGCAAAGTAGCACCCCCAGCAACAATCCAAAAATTTCCTTTATTTGGGTGACATACTGATTTTTTTTTCTCCTTTTTCTTGTTCCTGTCTCTCTTCTCTCTACCCCGAAATACCGTTGAATCCAAGAAAAAATGACGTCACCTTTCTCAAGGAAGCAGGGGAGGGGAGGAGGGGGAGGAGGAGGGGAGGAGGAGGAGGAGGAGGAGGGGGGAGGAGGAGGGGGGGGGAAGGGAAAAAGAATAAAAAAAAGGGAAAAAAAAAAAAGCAAATTTTAAAATTGCGATGTCCCCCAAAATGATGACCCAAAGCCTGAAACGCTACGACCGACACCCAAAGTCAGCACAGAGAGAGAGAGGAGAGAGGGGAGGGAGGAGAGGAAAAGGGGGGAGAGAAGAAGAGAGAGAGAGAAGGGGAAGGAGAGAGAGGAGGAGAAGAGGGAGAGAGGGAGAGAGGAGGGGAAAAAGGGGGGGAAGAGAGGGGAGGAAAGGAAGAGGAGGAGAGAGAGAGGAGAGAGAGAGGAGGAGAGGGAAAAGAGAGAGGAGAGAGGGAAGGGGAAGAAGAGAAAGAGAGAGAGGAGAGAGGAGGGGAGAGGGGGAGAGAAGAGGAGAGGAAAGAGGGAGAGAGAAGAGGAGAGAGAGAGAGAGAGAGAGAGGAGGGAACGGGGGGGAGAGAGAGAGAGAGAGAGAGAAGAGAAGAGGAGAAAAGGGAGGAGAAGGAGGGGGGAGAGAGAAGAGAGGAGAAGAGGGGAGAGGGCAGGAGAGGACAGGGAGGAGAGAGAGAAGAGAAGGAGAAAGGAGAGCGAGGGAGACGGGAGAGAGAGGAGAGAGAGAAGAGAAGAGGAGAAGAGGGAGAGAGGATGGGGAGAGGAGGAGAGAGGAGGGGAAAAAGAAAAAGGAGAAGGAGAGGGAAAAGAAGAGGACGAGAGAGAAGGAAGAGGGGAAAAAGGGGAGGAGAGGAGAAAAGGGAGGACGGGGAGAGAGAGGGGGAAGAGGAGAGGAAGGAAAAGAGAGAGAAGGGGGAGGGAGGAGAGGGCGGGGGGGGAGGAGCGAGAAGAAGGAAAAAGGGGGAGAGGAAGGGGCAAGGAAGGAGGAGAGAAGAGAAGAGGATTAGAGAAGAGAGCAAAAGAGAAAGAGAAAAGAGAGAGAAGGGGAGGAAAACGAAAAAGGAAAAAGAGAGAGCGAGAGAAAGGAGGAGGGGGGAGAAGGAGGAAAAGAGGAGAAGGGGAGGAAGGGAAGAAAAGACAGGAGAGAGAGAGAGGGGACGGGAGAGGGAAAGGGGAAAAAGGGAAAAAAGGGGGAAAAAGAGAGAGGAAAGAGGAAAAAAAAAAAAGAAAGAAGAAAAAAGAGAAAAAAAAGAAAAAAAAAAAAAAAAAAAAAACGAGAAAAGGGAAAAAAAAAAAAAGGGAAGAAGGGAGAAAAAAAATGGGGGGGGGAAAAAAAAAGGGAAGAGGGGAGGGGGGAAAGGGGGGGCCCAAAGACGGAAAAAGAGAGAGAGAGGGAAAAGA
>JACEEZ010013582.1:0-15168 GCA_016584305.1 Chionoecetes opilio
GATTCTAAAGTGGACGCCTTGATTTAGAGGCCTCATGCCGCCCCCCTGTGCCTCCGATGCAACTCGCAATCAAGGTAGAAGTGATGGTCAGGCCTATGTCGGCGTGTTCTTAGGCCACTCGACGGTGCAGAAAGGTTTTTTGGGTTTCTTCGGGGATCGAACTCGGAGTCACCCGAAGAACGCCAGTCGGAGACGCTGAACCATCTCCGCTACCGCTCCGTTACATCTACAGGCTTGCGCGGATGATCTTTCCGCCAGAATCCAGTCATCAAGACTTTACCCGCGCAGATTTAAAAGTGCTTCCCCAGCTATTAAAAAAATGTGGAAGGCAGGGAATCGTATGTCTGACAGCGGCGCTACAACATCTTGCACACCTCACCGGGTGTGGGAGGAGGTTTCCCTCCCTATCTCCCCCATAGGCGGTTGACAAGTTGCAGATTTGAACTTATAGCCTGCAGGCGTTCCCCTGCATCCCGTTGTTTTTGCCTGTTTTTGCTTTTTCTTTGGTATTACATAATGGAGTGGAAAACAACGGATGGCAAGAAACGATTCAAAGCAATCATTTGATCTTTACCAAGGCTGGGATCAATAAATTAAGGAATTTGCAAGCTTAAAGGACTAAAGCTTAGAACAGTGCAAAATTTGATCCGCGATTAAGGCTGCGGAGAGGGGAATCTCCGCTCCAAAAAAACAACCTGGGAAACAAAAAAAAAACGTGTAACCAGAAACCAGGAGCGTGTTAAGGCGACAGCTTTGAGGCCAATCCTAGCCTCCAGCCAGAGAACTGGAGGAGGAAAATCATACTCTTCTTGGTAATGTGTCGCTTCGGTACTGTACAGAAACTTTGAAAAGTGACCTTGGCTACAGGTGTTACCGGGCGCGGAATAGTCACTGATAATGACGCAAAGGAAGAAAAAGGCTTCACTTTGCAAAAGAAATACAGAGTTGGCCTCTCGACAAGTGGCGGGCTGTGCTGTGAGTGACGAAAGCACACATTTCTGTGTGAGTGGAGGAGGGACCAGCAAAAGTGTACCGTCGTCCCGGCTCAGACACCCACCGAGCCTCGCTACACAGAAAGACCACAAAACACCCCCTCCCATTAATCGGTGTGGGGTTGCTTTACTTTTCATAGGTATTGGGAACTTAATATTTTCCCAAAGAACAAACTGTTAACAAAGGGGTATTTGATCTTTAAATGACCACCTGGAGGCCTCTTTGAAAAGCACGAGCAAAGATTTCCAACAGGGATGGAGCATCCTGCCACACAGATCGAGACTGTGAGACAGTGGCTGGGACTGCAAGATTGGGAGAATAGATGGAATGGTCAGGAATTCTCCCGATATATCACCATAGAAAATCTTTGGGCCATCATAAAGGCAAACTCCGCTCACGTGACACGTCTACACTCCTCAAGCTTGAAATGGAGCTCGAAAGTGTTGGAGAATTTAAGCCTGAGTTCCTCAAAACTTGCTGACAGTGTACCACGTCGCCTTCAAAGGTCATCAAGAGGAAGGGCTACGCAACGAAATACTAACTACAAAGAAGTGTTGATATTCTACATTATTTTGTTATAAACATGGTGCGTCATACGTGTTAAACCAATTCACTTTCGGAGGCGCGCCACTGGTTACACTGGGTAAACAAAAACATATGTTTGAAAATCGTCCAGGGTTTTCCAGCGATTAGGACTAATTTTGATGCTCTGAGTCCGAAAATGGACCTTGTTTTGCTCAATCAGGTCAGGGTTTTTTTCACAGAAATTAAAAAAATCGATTTTCGTAAAAAAAAAAAAATTCTGCGGATCATCAGCTGAGAAACCCCTGATGATTTTTTCCGTTTTCCTCAAGAAATAAAGTCAGCTTATCCAAATTACATTCGTTTTATTTAGTCCATCAAATTGATAAGCTAATTATCTAATATTAGTATACGAATGAGCGTTACGTGACACAAAGTTCAGAGTCACGCATAAATCGGCGTTTCTTCGATTCCCGTGTGTGAGCAGCTGCGGGTTGTCTCTCTTCAGCAGACCAGCCAGTAGTCCGCCTCATGACTGCGTCCCACCTCCCCTTGGTAACCTCTCCTCATTGTGGCGCATGTCCTGATGGAACCTTTCTCCTGCTCGTTCGCTCATCGCCCCAAGGTTTTCAGGGAAAATTCTACATGTGTGAGAAACAGGCAAGTGCTCTTTAATACTCACAAACACCACGAGTTTTTGGAGGCCTCTATCATGCTGCCTGACGACGTCTGGCGTGGGTTTGCTGCCTTCGTAGTTCCCCAGGCAAGTGTTCACCACCTGCACAAACGCTTCCACGCGGCGCACTTCGAGCGGTGTTCATGGAGTTTTGGAACTCTGTGTCTTTATGAGCTGCCGTATCTGTGGAGCCATGAAAATGCCGGCCTTCAGCTGCTCAATGGTCAGTACAGGAAAGGCGGCACAGGTAGTTGAAGGCACCTCCCATCCTTGTCCAGAGCGCGCTGTGAAACTGTTTCATTAACCCAAGCTTCAGTGAGCGGGTGGGATCAAATCTTCTCCCGGTCAACAAAGAGGTCGTTTATGATGTTCTCGCCCCAGGGTATAACTGCTCTCGCGCCGTGCACTCTTTCTGTACATAGTGCTGGTCTCTGTCTCGACTGTCCACATGCCAGAAAAAGCACTGGGTACTTCTGAACCGGGACTGCTGACCAAGTAGAAAGTTCACCATCTTCAAGGTCCCTGACTGCCAGATGATCCATTGGGCTGCTCATATTGGATTTTTGTCGAGCACGTACTTCACATGCTTCATATTTCTCTTGTGAGAGTTTGTGGATGTGTGCGCCGCAAGAGGGATTGAGGGCGAAATGGTCCGTTGTGGAGGAGCACACACTTCAAAGAGCGCTTACAGCTGTCAATGAAGAGTCGCCAATCTCTCGGATGTATTGAGGAGCGCCGAGTTTAACAAAAGACCGCGACATCTCGGCAGTACACGAGGTCTTCATCCTGGCAGAAAGTAGCCCATGTAGGGCCTCATGCCTTTCTACGAAAGAAGTGGATACGCGCGTCCTTGCCAAGTAGATTTTTTCTCTTTGAGTCTGGAGGCCAACCAGCTCGGAGGAAGGTCTTCGACAGCTGAGATCCCGAACCAGATCATTAAGCTCACATGTGAAAAAGGGCTGCGGACTATCTTGTGCTCATACTCTTCTTCTGTATATCCTCGCTCGCTGTACTGCGTGGCCTCGTCGTCGTGTCGGAAGCTCTTCGTGAAAACGTGGTACAGGAATTTCTTCGCAGTGAGCCAGTGGACGGCGGCAGATGGAAGGTCGAGGGTACTGGTAGAGGCTCGGTGCCGATTCTTCCGGTGGATGCCATTAGTATTGATGGCGCAGAAGTAACAATCCGATGCATGGTTCAAACGGCTCCCTCCAAACCATCGGAATCCCAAAACTTCAGTGAAGTTTTCGCGCCCTTCGTCCACGGCCGGAGGTATTCCACGCACGTCTGTGCACACGTGTGCGGTGCCAGGACTATCTTGGTCACCCAGCTGACTTTAAAGTAAGCCCGTAGGGCGCGCTCCAAACCTGTGATGTTATTCCTGTCCCCTGACAGCGTGTATTGTCCGCAGGATGTAGCAGAAAACGTCAGGATTATTCCTGCCATGACCGTCGCGCCGAAGCCCATCACAATAAACTGAAAAGAAAAAAGAAAGATGCAGCTTGGTGTCAAGACAATGAAATTTAGGAATTTAGAATTTAGAAATTTAGAATGGAGTAATGTTTGAGGACAGGTTATTGATATTGGATTGGTAATTGTGGAATTCCCTTTATCGTGTCGTGCATTGTTAATTTCGATATATTCTCAGAAAAATTGATTGAACTCAAAAACCCCTGTATTAGCATATGTATAGACTGTCAGGTAGGGCCTATGGCTGTATCTCAAAAAGTGACTGATAGAGCAAAATCAATGTGATATTCGACCAGAACACCTAAATAGTCTAAATCAACTGAGAAACCCCTGACGATTTTTTGGCTGGTTACCCAGTGTTATCACGCAAAACTGTATCGTTGTTTTTATTTTTTTTTTAAATATCTAACTTCGTGTTTTCTCAGAGATATCGTTGATGTAGGGCGTCTCATTACGTTCACCACAGTCCGAGGATTTCAATTCATCGGTGGGAGCAGGAATTCCATCACTATGAGGCCTTTTAAGTAAGTATTTGATATGAGAGAGAGAGACGAGAGAGAGCGAGAGAGAGATGGAGAGAGAGAGAAGAGAGAGAGAGAGAGGTCATAAAACACGGTGTTACGTGTACATTCCGCATTGTCTTTCGAAGCATCATTATTGCGGGTAACTTCTGGGGATAATAATAATATGATGAAAAATGGTTAGTTTTGATTAATAATGTCAGCGAAATATAATAAAAATCAAAACCAAATAATAAAAACAACATTAATAATGATGTTTATGTTTGTATTGATGTAAATATATTTTTTTTTTATTTTTTAGTATACTGCAAATCAAAAAATTTTTTTTTTTTAAAAATGTTAGTAAAAAAGTGACATTTGTTTTACATCTTGCTATTTTCTTCCCCCAGGTGGATTACTTCCTCCCCCTGGCGTTGGGGGTTTTCCCTCCTTCTGCCTCCCGATCCACAGCCGCTAAATTTTGTGTGGGGTTCTGGGCCACAACGAGGCCTTCCCCAAGACCCCCAAACTGCTGCCGGTCGGTCACATCGTAGAGTACCTTTTGGGCAGGCCCCGTCACACCCAGTACACCACGGGAACTTTTGTAGGGGGTTTTGTGTGTTTTGCTAGTTAGTGAACATAGTATATACAAAAAATAGTGTAGTATTTACATAGTTCACCATGTAACTGGTGTTTTTTTATAGTATATTATATGTGGGGGGTGTGTGTGTGGGTGGTTCAGCTGATATATATGTTATTAGTAAACCATGGTAACTGTAGGTGTGTGTGTTTTGCTATTTTTAGTAGTTTAGTTTTTTAGTTCGTCTTGGAAACAGCGAAGTCCTACCGATGTGATCAATTTTTCCCATTTTTATTTTTATGGCTACATTTTCTATGGTTTTAATTGGGTGGTGGCTAGTTATTTATGTAATTTTCGTTTTTTATGATTTTTTTGGGTAGATATTGTTTTTTTGGGGGTTTTTTTGGAAGGGTTTTATTTTAACGTGTCGTGTGCGGTGTGTGCGCGTGTGCGTGTGCGTGTGCGTGTGTGTCCATAAAAAAAAATATTTTGACACCGTTAATTTTTTTTTTTACCTCATTACATAGCCGTCATTATTTTTTTTTTTTTTTTAAATTTAAATCGACTTTTAAACTGATGTTTTTTCCCTTTCATCCACGGGGTGGTAGGGGCCCAAAGTCGCATTGCAAGAACTACGGTATGGGTCTTATCATCTGGGGCCGCCTTTTTGGAACTTCGCCGAGGAGAGGGAAGAGAAGAAAACGTGTATGGAAAAATTTAAAAGAAGGACAACATCACATTCTTGGCCCGCAGGTTAGAGAGAACAATAATATTTTTATTTCCTACCTTAACTATAAAAAAAATGTTTTAGTGTTTACTCCAATTTTTTCCTCTTTCCCTTTTGTTTTATTTTTTTAAAAACTTGGGAACTGAAAGATTAAAAATGATTAGGATATGTTTGAAAATTTTAGATATTTACTAAAAAAAATACCAACATTTTCCTGTGAAACATAATGGTAAAATTAAAGACAATAATGATAAAAGTAATCAGAAAACAAACAATTATTTTTAAATGTTTACTAAGGGGTTTTCTCGGTGGAGCAAAATAAATTTCTCTTGCAAAAGAAACAATTTAGTTTTCTTAAAATTTTGTTTCTGTTCAATCATCCAGGGATTATGATCGCCCGACCCCCAAAAAAATTTTTGCGGGAGCAAGCGAGAAGGAGGAAGTGCGCCAGCGGTCGGCTGACGTGGCATGCTTTTGCTTAAAAAAAGAAGACAACAGTGTACTTCGACAAAATCAATTACACTTTCTTATTTAATTTTTTATCATAAAAGTTGAATCAAAAAAGGGAGGTTGCGGCATTAATTAGGGAAAAAATAAAATCGTCACAGCTGATATTTTGTTTTAATCCATTCGAACAGCTGGGGGTAAACACTGGAAATGTGTGACTTGTCAACAAAGCCGTGTTGACCGAAAATCAACAACTTCACCAATATCTTACCCGATTGGGGACAATACCAAGGGATTTAAAAAACCAGAACATGGTTTTTCCTGGGGAAATTTTTGATGCATTAGATACTTTATAACTAATGTAAGTACAAGTTTTCAAAAGAAAGGGGGTTAAGTAAAACAGGCTACACAACAAAAACTTTTTTTGGCTTCATCATCTCATTGCGGCACTTAGATCACATTAAAATTTTAAGCACACATTTTAAATCGCACACTTGTCTGACATAAACGGAAGGATGCGCAGTGGGAAAAATATTTTGAGGTCAAAAAAGTCTTTTGATTTTGGGTTTTTCCTTACTCTCAGCCGCCGGGGCATCATTCATGGAGCAAGCACGGTCGAACTTTTTCTGGGGGGATCAGAAAGAAAAAAGGACCGTTTCAAGCGAAATTTCTCTTGCTCCCCCGCAAAAAAAGTTTTGAACACATTATTTTCCGTTAACAACAATACAATAACAATAAAAAGGCCCAAAAACAGAATACAAAGTCAAATTTAAGGATGTAACTAAATTACCATCATTCTTCTGGCCCGGCGGATTTTTGGCGGGAGCTTTGGGGGTCGCTAGTGGGCCCCAAGACCTCTGGAGACGCATGAGGACGGTGAGTTGGCCCGGGTGGTCGTCGGGGCAGCCACGTCTTGGAAACAGCGAAGACCTCCCCGATGTGAGTAATTCTTCCATTTTTTTTTGTTTTAGATTACGTTTTTCTGTGGTTTTGATTAATGGTGGTTTTTTTATTTTTGCTAATTTTTTATTTTTTTTTTTTTATGGGAGATTTTTTGTGTTTTTTTGGTATTATTTTTGAAAATTTTTGAGATATTTTAGGTTTTTTGTGCTTTTTAATAATAATAAAAAATAATAAAAATAAATAATAAAATAATTTTATTCTCGCCCGAGGCAACAGACAAAAACAAGCAACAAGGGCAAGCCCAAAGGGTATCTTAAAAATACTAGAGCAAAAAAAAAAAAACAAAACATAGTATAGGCACATTTGGGAACTAGTATACCGTACAAAGAATCACTACATGGACACCTGTGCTAACCCACATTCGCACAAACAGCAGACCCAGCCACCCCTGTTGTATAGGTCCACAACTACTAGGCCGAGCTTGCCGACAGAGGTGATGATGGGTTCGAGAGAGCCCACCCTATCCTTAAGCGAAACGGAGTCGACGGTCACTCAGATTGTTAAACCCCGTTCCTAAAAAAGCCAGGGACAGCTGCACCACCGGGGCCCCCCAGAAGCCTTTTAAAGGGGTATCATTGTACGCCCTTTAAGGGGGGTTCAGAGGGGCCCACCTTGTACCGCGACCACAGGGGGTTGAGTATATAAGTACAGTGACTCCTGAAAAACTCCATTTTCACCCTCCTGCTACAGTGGAGAATTTTTCCTCTGTAAGTATTACCCACGCAAGGCTTGGTTGTCTGCTGATGATACATCTGCATATCATCATTCGTGGGAAAAAACGGGCCCAATTACAAATCTATCACAAAAGAGGGGGCAGACCCCCCCACCCACCGAGCCACCTGAGGCGTGCGGTGATACTACCAGCACTCTGTCTTAAGGGTTGTAGACAATGTCATTTTGGCGGTATACCCTGACACACATTGTAAGGTCCTGAAACGTTTCCCGCAGTGGGTGCGGCAGTACCATTCATCAGCATAGTCAGTGATTTGTGCACCCATCTTTGTGGCACCGATCCCTGTATCACGAGGTTGGCCTAAAATCATCCGTGTACACTTGTACAGGTAGGGAAAAAAACCCCCCCCGGGCCGGATACCATTGGCAGTACAAAAGGGGACCGGAAGGAAATTTACCCCACTTAACAGTAATTCCTGGGTATGTACCAGTACTTTTAAAAATTAAAAAGTACCCAGGTGTCCCCTGACGAAAATTTATGAAAGACTTCCAGAAAATTCACTCTATCAAACCCTTTCTGGCATCCAAAACACAGAAAAAACGGGTGAATTTATGGAAGGTGAAATGAATGATATTCTTAAAGTCCACACACAACTCATGCCGGGCCCTTTTCTTATAGCTAAACTCTTTTTCGGTTACGGGTAGGCCTCAAGACGAGGAGCCCCACTTTCTCCACCCCCTTGGAAGGGCGGCGCTAGGGCAGGGGGCCTGAATTGCCAGAGTTCGGGGCCCTTCATTTTCTTTTCGAAAGGGCACTAAAAAGCACTGCCCAAGCCTGACGGGTATTACTGATGGCAACACAGCATTGATTAAGAGATGACCCATTACCCAGCGGGGGGGCGCATATTTAAAATCCCCCAGAAGGGAGGCCATCCTACCCAAACCCTCCGGGAGGGAGGCTTTGAAACCCCCAAAATTTTCTCGGGGTCCACGCTGCGAAAACCTTGCAGCGACACACCGCGCACCCCATCAGCAGGCATGGCGTCCTAGGCATGGGCGCATGGGAAACGCCCAGGGGGGCATCGTCGAGGGGGGGCTTTGGGAGTGCCCGAAAAAAAAAAATTAATACAATAAAATAGTGTTTAATAAAATAATAAATAAAAATTATGATTTAAATAATAATGTTATAATACTTGTGTTATATATGTCGGAAATAAATTCATGGTGGTGGACGGTAAAAAAAATGCTTGTAACAAAAAAGGGGCACGTGGACCGTATCGCGGATCAGTGATTGTGAGCAGAATTTTGGAGCAGCGTGTTGGGTTTCCTGCAGTCGCTTCCATTTTTCCATAATTAGTCTAGTCTTTTAAAGGGGGGCGTCACACAAGCATTTTTTCAGTTAGTTAGACATTTCCGTTGGTTTTCTCTCGCTCTGTCTAGTTTTTCCGTCTGAATCAGTCATCTGAGTCAAGATCTGATCGTCTTCATATGGAATTTGAAGACGACTTTAATAGTCAAATCAAAATCCATAGTGATTATTTAAAGATATTCGATAAAAATTAGTACTTTTTTTGCAAATTATAATTAAATACATTTGAAAGTTTAAAAATATTCAAGTACTATTTTACATGTAGATACTTTTAAAAACCCGGGTTCTATATAACACCCAAACATCTCTCGCATGCTGATTGTTCTTTTTTTTCTTCTTGTGGCCTTTTCTGCTTATTATCGCTTTGTAGGTATCTGTCAGCTCGTTGTTTTTTTTTAAACACACTAAAAATTTATCTCACTCTTCAAGACTTCACCTTAAAAATTATAGCGAAATGTTGGACCGTAGGCAAAAGAATTTATCGTGAATGCATATGTGGCCACCCTTGTCTCTGGGACCACAGATCACTTGAAACCCAAAAAGGGCCTTGATATTCTGGTCTTATCTAGGGCTTATTATTCTAGGTTGATATTAATCTACATTTATAAATAATCACTAATTTTAAGTGTAACCTGCAATACTTCCCTGGCTCGGAGCCATGTTTTTTTCAGTCGAGGAACATGCTGGTAGTGCAGGCGAACGTTTTTGTGTGTGTACGGCTTGCAGTCAAAAAATTTTTATTTTTTAGAAAGTTGCGAAAAAACTAGAAAGGAAAAAGTTCTAGGTGACGCCCCCCCTTTAGTCTTAATTGACACCGTTGGGATTGCGGCCAAAACAAAAGGATAAGCAAAGGTATAAGACATCAGGAGCATAATTCGAACAGTACAGCATGCATCATTGCAATTTGAACGTGTGTAGCCGCAAAAAAAACCAAAACAACTTTAAATAACCAAAATTTCCCCATTTGGGGGGGAATCCCTTTTGGTTTTTTTGCTTTTATTGACATCCTAGGTCCTGAAAACAATAAGGGAAATTTCCAATGTTGTAGGCTAAATTTAAAAAAATCTAAACAGGGCCGCACCCAGGATTTTTTTTAAGGGGGTGGGGGGGACAATTTTTTTTTTCGCCAGCAGATAGTAAACCCCCTAGTTTCTCGCTAGCCTCTGGGTGGGAAATTTGCCCCCCATCACTGATTCCCTTTTCAGCCAATTTTTTTTTTTCAGCTACTGAACATAGTTTTGGTAGTTTAATGGTTGTCCAACGCATTATTGAAAACAGTCGACCAAAAGAAAATAGGGATTCATGGGAGGGGGACGCGGTCACACGCAGACCTGTAAAAATTTTTTGGATTACTGAAGATCCGCCCCCCCAATTTTTACCACCCGAAGACCGCCCCCCCCTCTTGCCAAACCTTTTTTCACTTATTTCATATGACACAAAACTTTATTGACCCAAAAACTTCAGGGCCTTACGGGGGGGCCCCCCTACCCCCCCTAGCTCATTAACACCTAAAACCTGACATTGGGGTTTGGTAACCTAACTTTAAATGGTTTTTAATTAAACCATTTTTACCATCATGAAGATCAGTCACCCAAATGCAGTTGGGGTTTGGGGGTCTTCATGTGCCTATTTTTTAACCATGTTTGTATATTCTTTTTTTTATTTCAACTAAAGGGGTGGACATTTCGGGGGGGGGGCATAAAAACAATTTTCTCCATTTGTTTTTGTTTTTTTTTGTTTTAAAAAAACTTAACTTTTTTTCATTATTTTGGTATTTAGTTGTATTTTATGGTTCTTATAATTATTTTAATTGTTGCATTATTTGAAATGCTACGGATAATTTTTGGGATTCTAGTATCTTAATATATAATATTTAGTATTGAATTTTGAAATTTTTTGAACAGCGGAAGCGCAGGGGGGGCGGGTGGGGGGTTTTTTTTTTTTTTATTTTTTTTCCCGTTAGGTTCGAGGAAGACGGAAGCACCAGTTCGCACCTCCTCTTGGCTGAGTGTTTACCCGGCCTTGCGGGGTTTCCCCAGTCTTTCCCGGGATACTTTGAAGTGGGCCCCCTGCAAACGTAAACTAATCCTCCTCCTCCTCCCCTTTTCTTTTTTTCCCCCTGGTAACATGATAAATTTTTTTTATATTGTTTGTTTGTGGTTATTTTTTGTTTTTTTCATCATTATTATCATCATCATTTTTATTTTGTCTTTTAAAATATATTATATATAATATATAAATTTTAAAAAAAAAAATTTAAAAAAAATTTTAATATACAAAATATACATATATAACATTATTAAAAATAAATATATAATAATATCTTTAACTTATTTTATATATATAATATATATATACATTATATACATATATATATATATATATATATATATATATATATACATATATATATTATAATAAAATATATCTATATAATATTTTAATCATATATATAATAAAATATAATATATAATATAATACATAATATAATATATAAATATATATATATACATTAATTTCAAAAATTATTATAATAATTTATATATATCTATATATACATATATATATATTAATATATATATATATATATATATATATATATATATATAATCATATATATATATATATCATCCAATATATATATAATATATATACATATATATCATATATATATACATATATATACATATATATATAATATATATAATATATATTATAATATATATACATATATAATACATATACATTATATATATAATATAAATATATATATATATATATATATATATATATATAAATATATATATATATATAATATATATATATATATATATATATATATATATATATATACTATATATTATATATATATATAATATACATATATATATATATATATACAATATATATACATATATATTAACTATATACAATATATATATATATATACATATATATATATATATATTACATATATATACATATATACATATATATACATATATACATTTATTATATATATACATATATATTACATATATATATATACATATATATACATATATATATATATATATACATATATATATACATATATATATACATATGTATATGTATATGTATATGTATATGTATATGTATATGTATATCTATCTATCTATCTGTCTATCTGTCTATCTGTCTATCTGTCTATCTGTCTATCTGTCTATCTGTCTATCTGTCTATCTGTCTATCTGTCTATATGTCTATATGTCTATATGTCTATGTCTATGTCTATGTCTTATGTCTATGTCTGTGTCTATGTCTTATGTCTATGTCTGTGTCTATGTCTTATGTCTATGTCTGTGTCTATGTCTTATGTCTATGTCTGTGTCTATGTCTTATGTCTATGTCTGTGTCTATGTCTATGTCTGTATATTATGTCTATGTATATTATGTCTATATATATATATGTCTATATATATATATGTCTATATATATATATATGTCTATATATATATATGTCTATATATATATATGTCTATATATATATATGTCTATATATATATATGTCTATATATATATATGTCTATATATATATATGTCTATATATATATGTCTATATATATATATGTCTATATATATATATGTCTATATATATATATGTCTATATATATATATGTCTATATATATATATGTCTATATGTATATATGTCTATATGTATATGTGTCTATATGTATATGTGTCTATATGTATATGTGTCTATATGTATATGTGTCTATATGTATATGTGTCTATATGTATATGTGTCTATATGTATATGTGTCTATATGTATATGTGTCTATATGTATATATGTCTATATATATATATGTCTTATATATATATGTCTATATATATATATGTCTATATATATATATAGACATAGACATGACACATAACATAGACATAGTACATAGTACATAGACATAGACATATATATATATAGACATAGACATATATATATATATAGACATAGACATATAGACATAGACATAGACATAGACATAGACATAGACATATATATATAGACATAGACATATATATATAGACATAGACATAGACATAGACATAGACATAGACATAGACATAGACATAGACATATATATTATAGACATAGACATATATATATAGACATAGACATATAGACATAGACATAGACATAGACATAGACATAGACATATATATATAGACATAGACATAGACATATATATATAGACATAGACATAGACATATATATATAGACATAGACATAGACATATATATATAGACATAGACATAGACATATATATATAGACATAGATATATATATATAGACATAGACATAGATATATATATATAGACATAGACATAGACATAGATATATACTATATAGACATAGACATAGACATAGATATAGATATATAGACATAGACATAGACATAGATATAGATATATAGACATAGACATAGACATAGATATAGATATATAGACATAGACATAGACATAGATATATATAATATAGACATAGGACATAGATATATAAGACATAGACATAGACATAGATATATATATAGACATAGACATAGATATATAGACATAGACATAGACATAGATATATATATATAGACATAGACATAGACATAGATATATAGACATAGACATAGACATAGATATATATATATAGACATAGACATAGACATAGATATATAGACATAGACATAGACATAGATATATATATATAGACATAGACATAGACATAGATATATATATATAGACATAGACATAGATATATATATATAGACATAGAAACATAGAACATAGACATAGATATATATATATAGACATAGACATAGACATAGATATATATATATAGACATAGACATAGATATATATATATAGACATAGACATAGACATAGATATATATATATAGACATAGACATAGACATAGATATATATATATAGACATAGACATAGACATAGATATATATATATAGACATAGACATAGACATAGATATATATATAGACATAGACATAGACATAGATATATATATATAGACATAGACATAGACATAGATATATATATATAGACATAGACATAGACATAGATATATATATATAGACATAGACATATATATATATATATAGACATAGACATATAGATATATAGACATAGACATATAGATATATAGACATATAGATATATAGATATATAGATATAGATATATAGTATCTCGCACACCCACAGTCTCTCTCTCTCTCTCTCTCTCTCTTCTCTCTCTCTCTCTCTCTCTCATTAACCTCAGTAACATTATTACATTTCCATTTTTTTTCTTTTCTCCTCCTCCTCCTCCTCCTCCTCCTCCTAACAACAACAACAACACAGAAGATGGAAGAATGGCAGTCAATTCTTCACCTCTTCTACATCTTCCTGGCATACGGCGCTCTGGGAGGCCTCTACTCGGCTCACCAAAGCTCTGCGGGGCTCGAACCAGTGCGCCTTGTCGTCTACTTAACCATGTGCCAGCTGCTATCAATGTTTCCCTCCTCCTTCACCGCCTACGTCAGTTGTATTAATTTTGTCAGTTTACTTTTGTGGCCTGTTGTAAAGAGTGAGAGGTTTGTTATGGGTGACGAGATGAAGAAGTGATGGTGGTGGTGGTCTTACTAACTCGGCATTTTTGGTCTTTCTAACTCGGCATTTTTGGTCTTTCTAACTCGGCATTTTTGGTCTTTCTAACTCGGCATTTTTGGTCTTTCTAACTCGGCATTTTTGGTCTTTCTAACTCGGCATTTTTGGTCTTTCTAACTCGGCATTTTTGGTCTTACTAACTCGGCATTTTTTGGTCTTTCTAACTCGGCATTTTTGGTCTTTCTAACTCGGCATTTTTGGTCTTACTAAACTTTTCTATACTTTTGTATTTATGTTTTTTATATGATGTGATTTTATACTGCATTATTTTATTTATTTATTTATTTTGTGTATGTTTAATTATTTATTAATTTTATTATTGTTTATTATTATTATTATAATTATTATTTATCAACCATTTATATATGTATGCATGTATGTATGTATATTTCTATATATGTATGTAGTTCTCAATGTTTGTATGTGACGAAAAAGGTGTATAAATCGCATATATATACTTTTTTAATGTATTTCTAGCGTATTCTAAAGCTATTTTTAAGACACAATGACAAAGTAAATTCCTTCCTATAGACATTTTTTTTTTAAAATTTTTTTATTTTT
>JACEEZ010013583.1:0-23480 GCA_016584305.1 Chionoecetes opilio
TTTTTTTTTTTTGTTTTTTTTTTGGTGTTGGGTTTTATATTGTTGTTATTTCTGTGTTTATTGTCTGTGTTACCGTGTCTAACCTTCGATGCTTTGAAGGAACAAGGCGAGGCCCTCGGTCTATCAGGATAAGAGATCGCCCGTTGGATCCAGGAGCAACAAAAGATAGAGAGAGATGAAAGACAAGCAGAGAGAGAAGAAAGACAAGCACAAGCAGAGAGAGAGAACAAAATTAAACTGACTGAAATCGCTGCTCAAGGTAAGCCCTCGGTCCATTTACCATATGATCCTGTCTCCAGGCCGAGTTTACCATTTTATAAGGAAGATGAGGACATAGCCACCTATATAACAAGATTCGAGCGAGTGGAAGAGATGGCCATACTCACTCGTACTCCCTCGGGATACCTTTACCGTTCGAGTAGGTTGCCTCCTTACGGGAAAGGCCGCTGAGCTCTACTCATACACTACATAGGCTCCACCCACAATGTGACGTTACAAGCTTGGACATTGGTGATCGGATCGACCTCCTCACACCACATAATATTCCAGAGAACGGGAATATGCATCCGGCCCAGGGCAGTTGGCGGCAGCCCATCAAGCTGTGCATCCTTCCTTTCGGTGTTGATGGATAAATGGGTACTTGGGGAAACCTTGCCACCCACCACAGGCTCAAGAGGTAATGCGACGGAGATGAGCACAGAGGCCACATGCAGCATAGCGTAAGGCCCTATCTGTACGGGTGAGTTGGGGATGATTTGTACGATCTTTTTCAAAAAAAACTAAATAATGGAGTAAAAATTGGAAAACTTTTTTTATGCATGACAAAATACAACCCTTTGACTATAATGTGTATGAGTACAACTCTGGGAACATTTTACAAGTAGTTGAAACATTGCCCTAAAAAAAGTTTTTTAAATTGTAATGATCGTCCACAGGTGTGGATGATCCATACAGACATAGATATTAGATATCAAAAAGTTAAAAAAACAAAAAAATTCAAATGAAGGCAAACTTCCTTAATAGCAACATATCTCATTGACTGGACCCTAAATATATTTTAAGATGATTTGCATTAATAATGTTCCTGTATAAGGTAAGATGATGAAGTTCATAGTGAAAGGAAAAATAATCAAATATGATTTACATTTAGAATTGCAAGGATTTTTTTTCTTCATAAATAATTGTCATAACATGGCAATTATTAAGGATTTATTTATCCTGCATACTGTATTATGTTAATTGATTGCTCCTGTACCTTTCCAGGGGCCAGATGCTGAGAGCGAGCTAGGGCGCCCTATCCACTAGGGCGCCTGTGGTAAGGCGAAACGCCCTCCCACCGCTATACTCAGTCGAGATTGCTGCCTTAGTGGCACCGCTAAAGGCGCTGAAACTAAGGCATGGTCAGACCCTGACTTAGTGAGCTACTGTTGGCCTTTGACAGACATTCATCTTCTGTTTATAAGGCGAATATAGCCTTGTTTCAGTTCCTACATCGTAACAATTGGTGTTTACGTAATAATAGTGTTGCAAGGTGTGTATGAATTGATCGTGAAAGACTAAACGCGGCACTATAGGGTGTTTTTATAAGCTTATATGCTGGCGATAAAAATGTTGTGTTGTGTGTTGGTTGGGCGGGCGGGCGGAGGGCGAAGCGACTAGACAAGTGTCACCAAGGGTGCTCCGCCCGCACTAAAATGTTGTAACTATTATACGGTATTATCATATTACCAGATGATATTTAGGACAACTGAACATACCATCATCTTCACGAGACATTAGTGCATATCATGACTGTATAAAAATCACAGTAAACTATACCTATAATAAGATAATGAGAGCAAAATGAGATCGTGTATAAACATTTATTTTCTTTCACCTTTTTTTATTAAACTCCTCCTTACTCCTGTACTTTTGCTTGCATTAAATTTTCACTCACAGTCTCGGAATCACCACAGTTTTCCGATTATCATGGTATGTGGCACGTCCCAATGCAAAAATATATAAGTGGTCAAAACCTGTGATGAATGTCATACTTGTGACAAACAGTTTTCGGCGGGCCGCAGGGGCGAGCGTTGCCTTATTGCAGAGGTGAGGGAGGGAGGGACTAAAATTCTTGTTTTGGTGTTGAAGTGTTCAAGCCTTGTGATTGGTCGAAGCTGCCTAAACAGCGCTCAGACAGGCAGCGTGATTGGCTAGTAGGATTCTCGGACCACACCCACGCATTGGGCTTTAGAGGTGTATGGCAGGGCAAAAGCGCCTGAAATCTCGACTGTACATAGCCTTGAGCCAGTGCCTTAGCCGGGCCTGTTACAAAAGCGCCTGAAGACCGGTAAAGCGCACTTTTCGCCTTACCTCTATGGCACTTCTCAGCATCTTCCCCCAGGAGGGAAGCATAACTTAAGTCATTTAATGCAAATTTTTTAAAATTGTGGTAACTAAGCAAGGAATTCAAAATTAAAATCATCTTAAAATCACATTTAGGGTCCAGGGGGGAGATGCTGAGAAGTGCCATAGAGGTAAGGCGAAAAGAGCGCTTTGGAGACTTACTAGATGAAGCACTACAGTCTGTTCATGCGTGTGGCGAGGACATTGAGATCTTGGAAAGTTTTACATACCTTAGTAGCGTAGTCCATAATGACGGTGGGTCACGTCAAGAAGTCTTACGGCGGATTGGCATAGCCCACGGTGTTATGGACTCGCTCAGCGGGAGTATTTGGCATTGTCGGTACCTGTGCAGAAGGACAAAAATCCGGATCTTCAAGTCGCTTGTGATCCCTGTCTTACTCTATGGTTGTGAGACATGGACACTAAATAGTGACTTGAAGAGACGAATCAATGCCTTTGGTAATAAGTGTCTTCGCAGAATCATGGGGTATCGCTGGGATGATTACGTGTCAAATCAGCGATTGCACCGTGAGACTGAATCGAGGCCTATTACCTGCATAGTCCGTCAGCGCCAACTTCGGCTATATGGGCATGTGGCACGCTACCCTGAAACCGATCCTTCCCATCGGGTTGTATCTGTAGGAGACAATCCGGCGTGGAGGAGGCCAAGGGGGCGCCCACAAGGCTCGTGGCTGGGGCAAGTCGATGTTTCTTGTCAAGAGCTGCTTGGTATGGGAAAGGAGCCTGCATGAGAACTCGCGCGTGGTGACCCCCGGGAGTGGCGTCGTAGGGTGGGCGAGGCGACGCGCCCCCCGGCGTATGCCCCCAATGATTGATTGATTGACTAACTTTTCGTGGCCTCGGCCGAGCGCGTCACGAGCGTCACGATCGGTCACGATGGACCCATAACCAGGGGCCAGATCCAGCAAAAAAGCGTAAGTCAAGTGGCGTAAGTATGGCGTAAATGCTACTCCGGCGCAACCCTCGCCCCCCTCTTGCACCGAGGCTGTTTGAATAATCCGCCGAGATGGACTTACGCCGGGCGCAAGGAGGAGTATCTCGGAGTATCTCCACAGAGACAGCTGATTGGCTGGCGAATACAATGACGTCATCCTCGCTAATAGCGAATCACAGCAGTGTTTATATTATCTATTCAGATCTATCAGCCAATCACAAGGCTGCCACGAGATAAATTGTTTACAAACATTAATCAGCTGATTACTCAGCTGGCATCTGGCTTGACACAACAAATCGATGTATCCTGTATAAAGCGATAAGGAACGGTCCCTGATTGATGTTTGATGATGATGTTTGAAGAATTTCGTCAGTTATTGACGCAGCTGAGATGGATCTCTGCTGTAATAAGACAGCTCTCTCGCAGACTACCCCTAGAGAGCTGGCTGCTAGTGCTTATAGTGTTGGCCGAAGCCATCACCCCGGGAGGCGGGTTACAAACCCCCGGCTAACACCCGGTACCCATTCACTGCTGGGTGGACAGGGGCTCGGGTTTTAAGGAAGCAGCCCAACTGTTCCCGCTCCACCCGGGGATCGAACCCGGGACTTCTCGGTTGTGAACCGAGCGTGCTTCCCCTACACTAAAGAGTACCATTGACAGTACAGATTCACCAGAAATAAACAATTTGGAGGCAATGATTTAAGGCGCAGACATCCTGATTGACCTAATAATTCAGGGACAAAAAGGGGCAGACATCATGGTTGACCATATAACCATATAATTCAAGGGCGTTAAGAGGCAGACATTCTGAGTGACCTAATCGTATCATTCAGGGATAATGAGAACGGTACCTGGTACTCTCGTCTACCGAAATTCTCGTCCTGACACAATCCGGGAACTCTCGCCGAAGGTAATGGTTAGTTTAGTAAGATATTAAGGGAAAGATACCGGTAAAAATAAACGAGGACTGCGCGGTCATTTTCTGAAACACTGACTAGATTTTCCTTGCCTAAAATTAGTGCTTTTGGTAAAAATGGACGAGGACTGCGCGGTCATTTTCTGAGACACTGACTAGTTTTTCCTTAGGTAAAATTAGTGCTTATGTTAAAAATGGACGAGGACTGAGCAGTCATTTTCTGAAACACTGACTAGATTTTCCTTGCCTAAAATTAGTGCTTTTGGTAAAAATGGACGAGGACTGCGCGGTCATTTTCTGAGACACTGACTAGTTTTTACGGTAAATTTCTAGTGTTTGCCCATACTCTTCCACTAACCCCCAAGCAAGTTTGGGCCCCTGTGGGAATGCGGGGTTTTCGGGTGGAGAGCAAATAATGTGTCGGAGACACGTAATTTAAGAATTGTGTAGAGGAGACAAACTCTCTAGATCTAAGGTAATTTCCTTATATCTAGAGAAATTTGCCTAACCAAAATTAACCTAACCTAGCGGTGGGCTTGACCCACCGATAAACTAACCTAACCTAAGCTAAATCTAACCAAATCTAACCTAAATCTAACCAAATCTAACCTAACCTAACCAAATATAACCTACCCTAACCTAACCAAATATAACCTAACCTAACCTCCTAGTTGGGGGGAGTTTTCGACACTTCAGTCATCATTCTGTGAGGATCGTCAAGTTTACACGTCTCTGGACTCAGAAGAAATCCAATGAATTTTCCCTAAATCTAGGTTTTTTTTTCAACACCCCTAACTCAAAAACTATGTGGTTGCGACGCATATTTTGTACCCCAGCCAAATATCCCGCATTCCCCCAGGTCCCCAAGCTTGTTTTGTGGGAGAGGCGGAGTATGGGCAAACACTAGAATAATACCGTTTTTCTTGGCCTAAGATTAGTGTTTTTGGTCAAAATGGACAAGGACTGCGCGGTCATTTTCTGTGACTAACTTTTTTTGCTTTGCCTAAAAGTTGTGCTTTTGGTCAAAATGGACGATGACTGCGCGGTCAATTTCTGAGACACTGACTTTTTTTGCCTAAAACTTGTTTTTTCAGATGGATAGAACCAAATCTAACCTCCTAACGTGAGGGCTCCGCCCCCCTCGACCCCCCGGCCAGATTATGAACCTACCCAAACCTCCTATATGGTTGGGGGGCCTCTGGAAGGGGAGGTTGTGTCTGTATGAGTATTAGTCTAAGACAACTATATCATTTCTACAATATGTATATGAGTTTGGTAAAATTCTAGTGTTTGCCCATACTCTCCCACTTCCCCCAAACAAGTTTCGGCACGTGTGAGAATGCGGGGTTTTCGGGTGGGGAACAAATTATGCGTCGGAAACACGTAATTTAAGAGTTGTTTAGGGGGTTAAAATTCCCTAGATCTAGGTTAATTTCCTTAATATCTAGAGAAATTTGCCTAACCAAAATTAACCTAACCTAGCGGGGGGCTTGACCCACCGATAACCTAACCTAACCTAACCAAACCTAACCTAACCTAACCAAATCTAACCTAACCAAATCTAACCTAACCTAACCTAACCAAATCTAACCTAACCTCCTAGCGGGGGGTTGGGGGGTTCTCAACACTTCAGTCATCATTCTGTGAGGATCGTCAGGTTCACACGTCTCTGGACTCAGAAGAAATCCAATGAATTTTCCCTAAATCTAGAGAATTTTTATAATTTCCATAACTCAAAAAGTATGTGGTTGCGACGCATATTTTGTACCCCAGCCATATATCCTGCATTCCCCCAGGTCCCCAAGCTTGTTTCGGGGGAGAGGGGGGAGTATGGGCAAACACTAGAATAATACCATAAGTTTTAAAGGTTACGCGGAAGTGCATTAATACTGTACAGTATACTAAACAAAAAATAATATAGAAAACGCATGTGGTAACGGCGGTAGTGACCGCGCAGTTATCGTCCATTATAACTGAAACACCAACCGAGAAGTCTTGCCGACAAAAGTTTTCGGCGAGTCCCACTTGTAATAGGTGCAAATGAAAGAATAAAAGGTATTTCGTTATTGGACAAGTTTTTCGCTTGTCCAAAATAATTTAAAACTATACTTTAATACAATATACATGGACATTGGTTACGTAACATATCAAAACCCCAGACTCCCTCAATCACTAAACTAACCTCGACTAAACTAACCCCCGATATTCGGTCCCTGAATTCATAAATACGGGTAAAAGCTGTTTAAATATATAGATTGGGTACTGTTATGCTAATAAATAAACTTGTAACTGTCGCTTAATAGGAACTCTCGCCGACGTAAAAAAATGGAACATTCTCCGACGGTGGCGAGCATTCCTTCCGTTCGGGGACTGTAGGCTACCATTAAAGGCTAGCAAACGTGACCTAACTACCATTCAGGAGCAATGAGGGTCAAGCGTCCTGAGTGACCTAACCACAGTGCAAGGTCACTGAGGGGCAGGCATCAGAACAAAAGTTTCATTCTCAAAAACGTCCAAATTACGATATAGTGAAACAACATTAATCTAGTCGCGGGATGCCAGCCTCGCCTCGTCCCACAACGATTCTGCTCACAGGACTCCGCTAGTGGTCTAAAAAACTGGTGCTGCCCAATAACGAACTAATACAAAAAAACACCGAAGGCTGTTTTTGCACCTCATCTACGGCCGAGGCGGCCTCCCTACCAAGGCTTGTATCTCCTAAACAGTTGTAAACACACGCCGCTGCCGACTACCAATAGGCTTATATTTCAATCCTTACCTCGGTCTCGGTGGTAACGTCTATTAGGAAAGATAAATGACGTTTTATTTATATATATGAGATACGCCGGGGCTACACCTCCTCGATGAGGTGGTGTAACTCTACGCCATAATATTGGCCCTGTGACGTCACGGAAATGGAGTAAGTACGCTTGCTGGATCCAGACAGGGAGGGTTGGCGCAGACTTGCGCCGAGGGGTAAAGTCTGGCGTTGTGACGTCATCGATTTGGCGCAGATGTAGCTCCTGATCCAAGAAAGTTTTCGCAAGAGGAGTATCTCAGACTTACACTGACATACGCCGGCGTATGTGTTTGCTGGATCTGGCCCAGGATCATGACGGCGCTGCGCATTGCATTGTTGGCGCGTTCGTGGTTCGATTATGGAATGTGTGAAGGGGGCTTTACTCAGCTCTGCGCGCCCGTTTTCTCTAATACCTGATAGAGGGAAACCATTCTAAACCTATAAATGTGGCCATGGCAACGTCTATACGTTACGTCCACATGTACGGTTCCTACAAAACTCACCCTAATTTAAATGCGCCTCCACGGTGTAGTGGCTAGCGCGCCTAGTTACTAACCCGTGGGCTCTGGTTCGAATCTTGGCCAGTGCAGTCGGCTTGCAGCCCAAACAGCTGTTCATCATTCCTTTCATGGTTGGTCGATGAATAGGTACCTGAGAAAACCTTGGGAAGGTAACTGTTGTAAACCGAATGTCACACTAGCTCTATGTCCCGGGGTAGTGGGTTCTCATCCACCACTGGCTCAAAGGCTAATGCGAAGGAGATGAGCACCGAAGCCACGTACAGTTTAGCGTATGCCCCCATATTTACCATATATGGTCTCAAGAGTGAGGTAATGTACTATCCTACGGAAGTTCCCAAGCTTCAATAATACCACTCTGGCGATGCTTATGATATGTGCCTTAAGCGTAAAGTATTGTCATAGGTCATCCGAGGATTATACTCTGTTCACGACCGCTTTAGAACCACACGCACCTCCCCCGAAGTGTAGCTTGTCAGCCCTGTTCCCCTTCTTGATTGGGTGAGGGCCGTTCTGTGTGGGGCGTGATGGGAAAGTTTGGCGTCAAAAAAGTACAATAATTATAAACACACCCACCCCCACTCTCAGGCATCCGGTCTGCCCTCCCATATGCCACTGTTAATCCCTAATTGTGACTTGACCCCGTCAAGCTCAAACACACACACACACACACACACACACACACACACACACACACACACACAAATCACAACACACACACACACACACACAACACCACAAAACACAAACAAAAACACACACACACGTACGGCCAGAAGAAAAAAGTTAATAAATTAAAATAAAAACTAAAAATTAGATAATTTATACTTAATGACCTCACTCCCCTAATTATTCGTCATTTTTAAAGCTTATGATGGTTATCGCATCAGGAGAAGAGAAGGAAGGAGAAACATCAACTGAATCATTGTTGTATTTTTTTTTCTCTCTGTTCTCTCTCTCTCTCTCTCTTCTCTCTATCTCTCTCTCTCTTTCCAACTTTCCCGTCCTTTTCCCCTGTGACTTGCATATCGCCTCAGGCAAGGCCTGGCGGGAGCCTCAGCGTGAGGTCATTAAGGGTAGCCCCCCCCGGAAACCCGGTCAGGTAAGGGTTGCTGTTTGACCTCTACAAGGTTACTGCGCCCTCAGAGAACCCTCTTCTCACCTATTCCCTCACTCAGAATTTTACGAACTGTATATTTCCTTCTCAATATTTCGTCTTCATGAAGAGTATTCTGGCTACTTTTATGTGCATGTGAAGAACACATTTACGAAACGGATGGTAATTGAGGACTTTCATGCACTCAAGCAAATATATGGTGTGTTTTAAAAGAAAACAACGAAGGACTGTTAGGAGCACGCTTTCACTGAACTCCGTCAACCAATAAGAAGGCCACAGCGAAGCTGGCCTGACAGCTCCTCTCGGAGGGGGAGAATTTGGCTCTAACAATCTTGAACAGAGTATTGTATATGGTCTTTTTCGTTATTAATAAATTTTCGATATGATTAGTTTTTTTTTTTTCTGCCGCAAAACTGAATTTCCCATTCACTCTGTCCATCCTTACAATGGCCTTATCTCTTTATGCGATTTTATCAGCGTGTCTTGCGACCGTCCCTAATGTGCGTTGTTACTGAGATCATCAGGTCATCAGCATAGGCTTCTGACTGAAGGGAGACATAGGAAAAATTCATCAAGAAGATGTTCCAAAGTGGAAGTCCGAATTAGGCTCTTGTAGGATCTCCCCAGGTGCTATGTGGAGGGTGTGATGACTCTGCTCCCTGGCAGATACTTGGAGTCTTCTGAGGTGATATAATTATTTAGGAAATAAAAGGATTGCAACCTGGAAAGAGGTCCACTGGTGGCATTACCTATCAACGCTATAGTGATATCAAGGGCCACTACCCTGGTTCCTCTGAGCATGGTGGAACTGCTGTCATTCCTAGCGAGATATAACTGTAAATCTGACAATAGTTTTCCTTCAGGAATCCCAAATTGCCTGCTGGAGAGAAGCTGGTCGTTTGCAATGTGATAGTTCACCAATGGTGGTGACTATGAATTCCTCAAATATTTTGTATGGAATTGGCAGCGGGGAACTTGGGCGAATTTTTTTGGAGTGGTCCTCGTTAATTTTTTTTATGAACAGGCACTACCCTATAATTTTTCTATGACTGAGACCAGTACCCTTGATGCATGCTGGTGTTAAATAGGTGGTGTACATATGTGTTAATTATGCACAGCACTGCCGCAATAGGAGTGGACTTATCAGGTTCAACAGCTTCAGTAGTGTCGAGTGCTTACATCTAGGCTTTCACTCGTAACACACTTACAACAACAGTGTTGAGAGAGGCTTGGGTCCGCCGAATGAGTCTGGGTGGAGGATGTTTAACTGAGCTACTCTCATTTTGTTAAGAGAAATGTGAAGTAATTTCTTACGCGTTTTCCTAACTAGAAAAGACGAAGGTACTATCCGTCCTCAAGGGAATGTTTTTGTCTCTAGCTAGTCCTTGCTGCTCTTTAACAAGGCTTCACTACTACTTGGATCCCAAACGGCCCGTGTCTACTTTTTCTCATTGTCATCATGTAATATCTTCTTGGATCATTTCATTGTGGTATTCAAGTGCCGACAAGAACTTAGATGTTGCTCCTAGATATGCAGGGTCGGGTCTTTTCTGTATGTTTTTCATTCCCTGTATGTTTCTGTATGTTTTCCATTTCCAACGTCAGTAGCAGGATGACACTGGTACCAAAACCAAGGTTGATTCTTGTTGTTTGATGAAAATGATCTTTTAGGGACAAGATTTGATTGAGTGTTAAATACTATTTATGTAATTCTCTGGACTTGAGTATGACGGGTTCTTTGCAAAACATCACACCATTGCCTTCCTTTTGAGTGCCTGCTTCAAGGCCTCCCTTGGCCAAAAAGCTTCCATCAGCAGAATTATGGTTTTCTCTTGGAGGGTTTCCCCGGGTAGTTTCACGTTGAAAAAAGGGAAAACAACATTGTGGTCTGATGATCCAGTATTGGTTCAAAACATTATAGTTGATTGGGAATGTCAGAAATAACAGGATCTAAATAGGATCCTAAGATGTGGCTCGGGAAATTACAATGTTATGAAATCATGGACTAGCAGCAATTCCTAAAAAAAAAAAGACCTCTGCACAAGATGTTGATTGATGTCTCCAGCAATTAGTATCTGTTTCCTATAAAAAATATTGTATATATTCTCCCTCAAGTACTCCAACAGTGCACTTCCCTGCCATTATAGCCGGCCGGTAACATGCTGTGACAAGAATGTTGTTAACCTGACTCACAAACAATTTCATTAACATTATTTCAAGGCCTGCTGGTATATCGATGCTGAGGTATTGCATGTGCATTCCCATTTTATAGCATACATCAATGTCTCCTCCTTGAGTAGACCTGTCTTTTCTATACCAGTGTGAATACCTTTGAATTCAGCTATATGTGTGCGGTATGATGTTGTCCATCAAAATCTCGCAGCAGATGATGAAGTCTATAGCAGTCCTGATGGCTGTGTGTTAAGTCGCCCATATTGGTTCTCAGACCTCGTACATTAGCTGAACAGGATATCTCTCTCTCTCACTCTCTCTCTCTATCTCTTTCTCTCCTTCTATTTAAACTTTTACTAATCATACAAATGGGTTAAAAAGTAATCAAATTAAGGCAGTAAGTGTTCATAAACAGCTAAAGATGTCCTTTGCCCCAAGGACATCTATTTTAAGGCTGATTCGCTGATTTGACACATAATCATCATATATACCTGTTAAACAAGAGGGTGGACAGTTCCAAGAATAAGTACCTTCGAATTTGAGAGAGGCTTTCAGTTTCATAAGGAGGTAACCGAAGGTAAATTTATCGTACATATACGATAATTATCGTACGTGTGGCAAAAGTGCAGCATAGCAACACAGGGATGCGGGGTAGAAGGGGTTTTCATTGCATGATTTGAGTATTATTTTAATACGATAACAAGTTATTGTCATTTATTCTGCTTGGTTTCACTTTGCTGTAGACTTATTTACAATTTGTCTATATACGTCTTATTTCGATCAGTCCATCCTAAGTCAACGTCAGTGGATTTTGTTTCGTGTGTGTTTTTTCCCAACAAGAATTATGTTATATTATGTCTATTAATGGTCAAAAAAATATTTCCATATTGTGTAAACCAAAATACATATAAAATAGAGTACTTAACAGTAACTGCTGGATGCTTGATAGCTCGTACCTAAATATAAATAAGGCAAATTGTACATAACTGCTTCCGCCCCTGGTGACACAAATTTGGTCCTGCGTACGAGTTTCTACCAGAATGACGGAGTTGTTGACTGCTCCTATTGATGCAGTCCAGACGGCCCCCTTTCCCTTTCCAGATAGGGACGACAAGCCCCCTTTTCCAGTCAGGAGGAATGGTACCTAATTGCCACACGGCAGTCAGGACAGCATGCAACCCGCGGATTATGGCCTCCCCCCCCCCCCCCCAGCTATGAGGAGCTCCACACTGATATTACAAACACCAGCTGCCTTTCCACCCCTCAACTTTGCTACAGCCTCTCTGACTTCGCCAATAGAGGGTGCGGTTTCGTCAAAGGGAGGATCGGCATCCACTGCCTGTAATCCAGTTGTGTTAAGCTGCCCAATTGGAAGGTCCACCGTGAACAACTGCCCAAAGAACTCAGCCCAACGTGTCATCTGCCCATCCATGTCCGACACGAGGTGCCCATCCGCTGCTAGGATAACACCCGCCAGAAATGGAGACTTGGAAAGGAGCTTTTTCAGGGCTCAGTAGGCGGGTAGGGTGTCATTAGCGTTCAAATGACCCTCGACATCCTCAGCAAGACTCATGACATACCTCTCCTTGTCTTTCCCCAGGTGGGTTCTAGTCCTACGTGACAGAACCCTGTACTGGTCCCAGCAAGCCTGGCAGCGCGATTCTCCTCGATATTATTCAGCGTCTCCGTCGAGGCAATACCACGCCTTAACATCGGGTGCTTTCCAATACACTCCTTGGTAGCCTGGAGAGTTTCTCCTTTGAAGGTATCCCATGTTATTGTGTCCTCGGTGGACACATGTTCATGTGCTCGGTGTCCTCGTGGGCACCGAGCACATTAAACCGATTTGAGACTGTCACTTCATATTCATGGGCACATGTTAAGTCCTTCAACTTCTCAAGATGAAACACAATATGGTTACCTCTTCAATTTATTCAGGACTTAACATGAAGCTTAAGTGTAGCAACAACAAGTCTGATATCAGTTGCAAATAACTCAGGACCCCAGTAAACCCTGCAGTTCTGTAGGATTCTCCACGAGTACTAACGAGGATGTGGTCGATCTCATTAGCTACCCTTCCGGCATTACTAGACCATGTCCAGCGGTGCAGCTCTGGTCTCTGATACCAAGAACATGGAATGTATTAACCGTATGGACCTCGCGAAATTCAGAAAGAGAGAACAGTAAATGTTCCCAGTACCAGAGCCATGGGGACCAACACATAACTCATAGCCATCTCTTAAAGTGCTAACATTGATCTCCCACTTAGCTGAAGTGTAATGCCAAAAGCACCTTCGCTGAGATGGGTATATCGAAGTGATAAGAGAGGCTACGGAAACAAGACTAATATCGGAGAAGACCAAAATAGAGTTTAGTTTCACAGGTAACTTGAAGGGTTAGAGGTTAGGAAGAGGTCATGATTGTTGGGTTTCTCCAAGGCGGTCAGCAACACGGGTATGGTGCTTTACCGGCTGCTTTAGGTCTTGGAGGATAGGAAATTTGAAGGGTTGTTCACCAGGCTGGTCAGTGAAAGAAAATAATAGCCAAAGCTGGTGGTTAACAAGCTGTTAACCACCTTCCTAACCAGTTCAAGCTTCCGCCGTGAAGAGATGCCCAGCTCTCGATGAAAATGTACTGACCCCACAATAGAGAAATCACAAAAACCACACAAACGAGAAGGCAGAAAAAGCCTTGAAAGGTTGAACCTTCAAAACACAACAGGCAGCCGCTGCTCTGCTTTTAAACCGCGTTGTGGCATTCATTCATCCACACTACAATCCCGCTACAGTGACCCTGCGCGAGGATCTGCCACCACACTACTTACAATCTTCATCTAACAGCATTAACGCTTTTCCTTAGTTTTTCTTCCCCATTTATCTTATTTTGCTACTACCTCAGCTCCTGGAGGGTGTGCAGGGATAACACAGCCCAGGGTGAAGTAAAGGCCGGTTCCCACTAGCCCGCTTCTACGGCTGCCGTTGCCGTATACCGCCCAACAATGACGTCACCATCATCACCGCTTGAGTGGTTGTAGTGGTAACCGGGCACAATTTACACCTCCACTCGAGCGGAAACCGCCGAGCGGGAGAGATGACTTGATTTTAACCTTGTACGGCAGCCGTAAAGCGGTGCGGCGGTGCGGTCGACTTTTTTGTGACATCATTGTTGGGCGGTGTACGGCAACGGCGGCCGTAGAAGCGGGCTAGTGGGAACTAGAGTACCTTGAATAAGTGACAACTAGTCACTACCTTGAGTAGTGACAACTCGATTTATGGGCGCCATCTTAACGCCAGGGCCTCTCCGTTCACTCTAGACCCGGGGAGGTTCTCAAGGCATGACCCCTCAGTATATCATGTTATACATGTATAAAGGATATACTTTCATCTTCGGAAATGTTTGTTCTATAAGATTATCACATAAAACACAGTAAAATACATTAAATAAAGGTCATTATGAGATTGAAGAAATATGCATGAACTTTAAATTCACTTAAACTCGTCGTGATGTAAAACTTTGTGGGACAACTTATAAGATGGAATATATCAATATAAGCAGAATTTTATTAGCTTTCCATTGATATATTTCGTTTCTCTGATAAATGCAGTAGTACCATGCATAAATTAGCGTTAACTAAATAAATCGCCGCACCGACCCAACTCTATTGCAGACCCACCACAGGGTGAGACTGACCCTTCCGATACTGCATCTACTAAATTTATCATCACTGATTGTGACGATTATGAAGACCTGTTGCAATTAGACCTATTGTGTACATCATAAGGCAGTTAAGGGTGGAACTACGAAAAAAAAATCTGGATCCTCGGATTTTTCGATACGACATCCCAGCGTATCGCTCAGAAGATATACGTTTTAGTAACCATCATGTACTTCATTAACTTATAGCAGTAACCATTGAAAGGCTTGACACCAGAGCCATAGTCACAACCGCTAAGCCTGACTGGATTGATCGCCAGCAGCAACAACACACAACCACAAACCAACATCACAGACCTGGTAGACGTCTGGTCAGCCACACCACCTTAAAGTAATCGTCCAGACCCATTTTTACTTTGCATAAATATGTTGAATGTTCATTCAAAACACCTAATCCACAAAAAAAATCATTTCCACGCCTTATTTCCGTATAAAAACGACTTTTGTAAAAAACGCGCGAAAAAAACTTTCATAATTTCAACAAGCCCGCTAATATTATTGATGACGTCAGAGTAGGTGTTCACCGAGAGAGAGAGAGAGAGGGGGGGATGCTGGAGTCCTTCAAGAATCTGCTATTATTCACTCTACTTCATCCCCAACACCCACCCACATCCCAGAACACCCACCCCTGTTTCCACCCACATCCCCACTTCCAACACCCATACCCTTCCTCCACCCACACCACCAACACCCATCTCCTTCCACCACCAACACCCACCCCCTTCCCCCACCACCTACACCTACCCACTTCCCCCACCACCAACACCCACCCACTTACCCCACCACTTACACCCACCCCCTTCCCCTACCACTAACTCCTATCCCCTTCCCCCACCACCGAACACCCATCCCCTTCTCCCACCACCAACACCCATCCCCTTACCCTACCACCAACATCAACCCACTTCCCCCAGCACTAAGACCCACCCCTTCCCCTACCACTAGCTCCCATCTCCTTTCCCCACCACCGAAAACCACTCCCCTTCCCCCACCACCAAACACCCATCCCTTTCCCCCACCACTAACATCTACCCACTTCCCCCACCACTAACATTCACCCCCTTCCCCCACCACTAACTCCCATCCCCTTACCCCACCACCGAACACCCATCCCCTTCCTCCACCACCAACACCCATCCCATTCCCCGACCACCAACACCCACCCACTTCCCCCACCACTAACACCCACCCCTTCCCCCACCACTAACAACCATCCCGGCCCTTCCCCCACTACCAATACCCATCCCCTTCCCCCACCACCAACACCCACCCCCGTTTCCCTACCTTCACCCAAACACACCAACGTCCGTCCGACGCACCAACATTTTTCACACATTTCTCGCCTATTGGTCTGATACGTGTGCAAACTTCTCTGGAAAGGCACAGCTTTCTTGCTGCACCCATAAAGGATGCATGTGTATACCATATCGCAAAAAAAATCTATCAGAAACGCCCAAAATTCTTCAAGTACTATATTTATCTCTAGTGTATACGTGCTTCAGGATTAGCGCGGGAAAAGGAGTCCACCTACAGTGACGTCACCGAGCCGTGGCGCATCGTCTGCCAGTTGCCAACACCGTTTTCGAAGCTCGGGGAATTTACAGAATTTGATTGCGGATTATTAAAAAACGGCTGACTGGATGCAAAAAGTGACAACATATTGTTGATACACTCGATAATGGCTATACTCTAACTACATGAAATCAGGAATGATGAAATGGTCTGGAGGATTACTTTAAGACTGTTGCCAAACAACACAAACGTGGTGTGAACTTTTCTCAGGAATCCAGGCCTAAAACTGCAGCGAGCCCGAGCACCGGACCACACATGCCTCACCTATCACGTATCACGAGTCCCGAGGGCCGCGCTGCCCGCACCTCGTCTGCTGGGAGTTCACAGTCACAAGTCACCTCCAATGCTTTGGGGGGAGGCGGTGGCTGAGTCGCTGAAAGTCCTGGTGATGGGTGTCGAGGCCCTGCACGAGGAGGCAAAGCATTTGGGACTTGAGGTCTCCTGGCTCAAGACCAAGGTCAAGATTTTTGGAGGCTTACTAGATGAAACAGTGCAGTCTGTTCATGCGTGCGGCGTCCACATTTATATCTTGGAAAGTTTTACATACCTTGATGGTATATAATGATGAGTCCATATGATGGCGGGCAGCCGCCTGAAAAAGTCTTACGCTGGATTGGCATAGCCCACGGTGTTATGGACTCGCTCAGCGGGAGTATTTGGCGTTGCCGCGTACTGTGCCGTGAGGACAAGGATCCGGAGCTGTTGCAAGTGCGCGCTTGTGGATTCCTGTCCTTACTCTGAGGGTGGTTATTTACATGGACACTAAACAGGAGCGTATTGAAGAGCGTGAATCGATGCCTTTGGTAATAATGTGGCATGTTTCGCCAGTTTCATGGGGTGTTATCGCGTGGGATATGATTATGTCCGTTCAAATCTAGCGATTTGCACCGTGATTTTGATTCGAGGCCTATTACCTGCATAGTCCGTCAGTGCCAACTTCGACTATACGGGCAAGTAGCACGTTACCCTGAAACCTTTCCTTCCCATCGAGTTGTATCTGTAGGAGACAATCCGGCGTGGAGGAGGCTCAGGGGGCGTCCACAAGCCTCGTTGCAGGGGTAAGTTGATGTTTCCTGTCGAGAGTAGTTAGGTATGGGAAGAGAGCGGCATGGGGACTCGCTTTATGAGGTGACCACAGGTGAGGGCATCTGAGTGGTTAATTGTAGTCGTGGGTTGAGGCGACGCGCCTAGGGGTACGTATGACATCCTTATTGATTGATTGAGGATGATGTTTTAAGAGTAACTAAGAAGGGATGCTTTACTTTCCTTTTTTTTTTTTGGTTTTTTTTTTTTTGTTCAAAAAAAAAAAAAAAAAAAAAAAAACTCCAAATCCATTAATTTTTGTCTTTAAAACCGCCCTTACACTTATAATAACCATTCTGGACACTTCGTTGCAATGAGATATCAACACTCCCTTGCGTTCCCTGACTTACCAGAAGAAAATGTGCATCTGTGCCACTGTAGTCGCCGGGATCACAACCTTTCAGTCTGTGAAATGAATCATATAGCTAGTCATGATGGCGTAATTGGAAAATGTGCCAGTAAAATAACTAAAAACAGAACTTTTAGTTAAATGTGTTGCCACCCTATTCGTTTAGTTTTTCCAAAATTTGAGGTATATATATATACATATATATGTATGAGTATAATATATATATATATCTATATATATATATATATATATATTTATATAATATATATATTTTATTTAAATATATGAGTGTATTTGTATTAGTATAGATATATTTATATATATATTATAAGGACAGTTACTGTGAGAGTAGGATATATATATAATATTTATATATATGATATATATTTATATATATCTATTTATCCTGATATCTATATATCATCTATATATTATAGATATAAATATATAATATATATATATATAATATATATTGATTATTATATATATATATAAATATATATATATATATATATAAATATATATATATATATATAATATATATATATGATATAAGATAATATATATATATAAATATATATATATATGATAATATTATAGTATAATATATATTTATCTATAGTATTATATATAATATATATTAGATATATATATATCAGATATAATAATCTATATAGAAAATATTCATATATATATATATAAAATATATAATATAATGTATATATGTATATGTACATTTATATATAGATATATATGTATATATATGTATAGTGCATATATTATATATATAATATATATGTATATATCTGTATATGTATATATATAGTATATAGATATATATATTATATATATATAGATATAGATATCTAGATATATAGATATATATATATGCATAATATGTATCTGTACTATATATAATATGGTATTATATATAGAGAGAGAGAGAGAGAGATATAGATATAGCTATTAGAGTATAGTATTATTTATTATATGTATATATATATATATAAATATATATATTATATATACAATATATATATATAAATATATATAATATAGTAAATATATATATAGTATTGATAATAGTAGTATATATTATATAAATATATATATATATATTATCAATATATATATATATAAAATATATTCTATATATATATATAAATATAATATATATATATATTAAATATTATATTAGTATATAATATATAGATTATATATATATATAAATATATATTATATATATGAAATATATTATATATATATATATAAAATATATATAATATATATAAATATATATAGTATATATATATATATATATAGGTAGATTGAGATATATATATAAATGTCATATATTATATATATATATATATAGATATATTATATATATATATATATATAGATTATATATATATAAATATATATATATATTAAATAGATAGATTAAATATAATATATATAAAAAATATATATATACATTTAGAGATATAAATATGTATATATATATATATTGATAGATATATATATATATATTGGTAATATATTATAGATACTTATATATATATATATAGATATGATATATATAATATATTGTATAGAGAGATATATATAGTATATATATAATATATATATATAGTGTAGATATATATAGATATATATATATATGATAGTTTGTACTATTGATTATATATATATATTTATAGTATATATTATATATAAGATATATTATATATATATATATATATATAAGGATATGATTATAGATATAATGTGATACTATATATATATATAGATGATATTTAATATATATATATATATAATATAGTATATATAGTATATATAGTATATATATATATCTTCAAATTTTGTCAATGAAGATGTCAAAAAGGAGAAAATATATATGCATTATAAAACATATCTGAATGACACTGAGTTTGTACATTACTTCAGTGGACTGGAGGTATCGGGATCTGATCGGCAAGGTCATCTAAAGATCGGCTGCTTACGGTTCTCCTATAACCACACTTCTTTCAAGGGTGTTTGGTGGTAGATGAGAGAAAGCGGCCTCTGCCATGGTTCCAGCAAATCAACAGTGTAGCAGTCGGCGACCAGCGGAGTTGAGCACCGCTCACCCGCAGGCCGTGCAGCAGGTCCTCTGAGTGAGTTATTCACTGTTGTTATTCACAAGTCTATGATATTAACAGAGGATATAAGGTGACAAACCTTTACACTATTTCATCCTTAAATGACAACATTTAAGCCCGACAGCATACAACACCACCAGCATATGCGTCAAATTATTTTCAAAAATGATAAAAGGAAGGAAACTAACCTACGGTAGACTTTAATTGACCATGTAAAAAATATTAGCTAACTCAAATCGTAAATACGATGTCCATCGATTCTACATTTCGTTTATTTTTTTGTCAAATGACATGGTTTTCTTTTTAAGGAGTTGTAGATGGATGTTTCTTACATATTAAGAGACAGTGTACATACCAATATATATATATATATATATACCAATTGGTAGGATTTAAACGTAATTAATATAATTTTGTGAAAGAAAAAAAACAATCACCATATTGCGATAACGCCAAGGCTAAAACGACATACCACACATCCATCATCCCTTACACAGCAAAAAATTCCAAATCTAGCTTATGAACCAGTTTTCAACTTCAGAAAGTGAGCATTAGAAAATCTTCCAGCCTCATATGATAGAGCAATGAAGTTATATCATCAATCTGAACAATATTTTCGTTGATTCAGAAAATCTATAATAATATCAAAATTCGTACGCAGAAAACGATTTATGAGTTGTGGTGAAGTCACTACCTCGGCTTCGGATACATACACCGTCCTGGCGAAGCCCTTGTTAGGCTGTCTTCACCGCTGTAACAACAACGAAAGGAATAGGTTGTTGGCTGTAGACCACAGTATAACTGGCTGTTATTCGAATGAATAGTACCTGTCTTCCACAGTATAACTGGCTGTAACACAGTGTCCTCCCTTAGTGGGATTGGAAAAAATAAAGCTTGGCAAACCTGGCAAACATTTGATGAGGTCACAACAAGTTTCCTGGCTCTCTCCTGTGCTCCCCTGGCATTGCAGAGTGTGACATAGCAAGATTAGTACGACGTTTTGTCATACTTATGTATGACAGAACAAGTGATCAAAGGGAGGTGAATGGGGCCAGGCAACAGCTGCTTACAAAGCTATCCCTCCAACACAAGCAATTTTCAAGGAACACATTAAAAGAGCAGTGTATCAGTTAGGACATATTTTGGGGCAAGCATGTGTAGATTCACCAGAGCTTCCAGATCCAAGCCACTGGGGATGGTCAAGAAACGCCAAGAAGCAATAGGAACCAAAGTGGACAACCCTCCCGGAGGCATCAAAGTCTTGTCATGAGTTGCTCAAATGTGGTTGCACTAAAGGTTGCAGAGGACGTTGTAAATGTTACAATGCTGTTTGAAGTGTACTGCCCTTTGCAAATGTAGTGATATGTGTGACAATTACTAACTGAAGCAACTCTAAGAATTCAATAATCTTTATACAAATATCAGTGTATTGTGGAGTTTTGTGTATCGGATGTCTGGGCCGTGGATACGGTAAAAATTATGTAAATGTTACTGCAAACATTCTAATTACCTAGATATACGTGTAATGTATACAAAACCCTCTTTCTGTTAAGAACACTGAACTAAAAATTTCCCTCACCATAATTGCTATATATATACCAATATAGCTCACAATATAAATAACCAAAGTGATCAAAGGATATTTTCATATTTTTTAAAGATATTCTAATCTATGCTATTGTGGCATGAATAGCTGGCTCTAGCATGATATTCATGAGTTGCTGACATAGGTGTGGACTTTCTCAAACAAAATTCAGATTTTTTTTTGTTTTTGTAAGACTAAGAAACTTATTTTTTTTTAGTTTCCATGGGATTCTTTAACCTCGAAAATGTATATTTAGACACCAATATTGTTATTCTACCTGTCTTAGAAACAGATATATGCGACGTAAAAAAAAGGATTTCCTTTTTGGAATTATATATATGATAATATATAAATGTATAATATATATTATGAATATGTATTATATATATATAGTATATATAATATAGTATATAATATATTTATATATATATAGTATATATATGTATATAATATATATTATTTTAAAATATATAATATATATTATATAATATATATTATAATATTATTATATATATTTATTATGATATAAGTATAAATTATGTATTTTAATTTTAAAATATTATATATATTAATATATATATAATATATATAATATATATTATATAATATATAAAATATATAAATATATTATATATTTTAAATATATTTACATGTATTATTTAATGTATAATATAGTATATATATAGAATATATATATGTATATATATATATAGTATATATGATATATATATGTATATATAATAATATATAGTATATATATGTATAAAATGTATATTATATATTATGTATAAATAGAATGTTATATATAATATTTTTAATATATATATTATATATATATATATATTATGTATATAATAAATATTAATAAAAAATTATAATACTAGCCGAAAAGCCGCCCCCCGGGCGGACTTTTGGTAGCTCCTGGGGAGGGCTATTGGGGGGGGGGGCCCTTTCGGCCCACAAACACGGAATCCCCAGAACCCCTTCAAATTTCCCTGAACAGGAGTAGAAATGTATGATTTCCCCCACCCATTATCACCCTTTTCCCCATACCCCCCCATTCACTCCCCCATTCCCCATCACCCCCCCCCCCCATTCACTCACCCATTCCCCATCACCACACACCCATTCACCACCATTCCCCATCCCCCCCCCCTATTCCCCACCCATCCCCCCTACCCCCCCCCCTTTCACCCCCCTTTACCCACCCCCCACCCTTTCCCCACTAAACCATTACCCATCCCCCTACATCAAGGTTTTCTAAATTTCGAAACCCCATTTTTTTCAAAAATTATCGCAATAGGTGCAAAAAAAAAAAAAAAAGATCGGAATCTAATAATGGGCTTAAAACCCTTTCCCCCTGGTCAACCCGGTTCCAAAAAGTCCAATGGGGTGATTGCGCCACGGGGGGCGAAACCTAACCACACACACACCTCAACAGTCACAACACACACACACACACACACACAGAAGACAGAAGAACATTTCGCTTATATTTACCATACCCATCACCCCCCACCTTTTCCTCACCCATCCCCCATCACCCTAACCATTCACTCACCCATCCCCCCACACCCTTTACCATCACCCCCCCCATTCACTCACCCATTACCCATCCCCCTACTTTTAAGGTTTCCTCAATTCCAAGATCTAAAAAACTCGAGAAATGCATGGTCGTGGCAGTTTTAACTAAAAGGTTTGGTTTGATCTACTGTTTTTTTGGCTCCCGATAATATTTTTCAAAAATTTAATTCGCGATAAAACATTGATGACGCATTGAATACCAAAAAATATAGTTTTTTTTGTTCTTTTTAATTTATAGGGATGCATGCTTTACGAGGAAACGTTTATAATAGAAATTTTAATGCAAATTACTCGCCCGAGTAGCAAAGCTTAATATACTTTTACATGTATTTTGTCCCCTGAAAAATTTTGGGCAATGTTCAACTGTTTTCAAGGGCAGTACTGCTGCGTCTGGAAAAACGTTGCAAATACAATAAGCAATGCCTTGGAAAAACGAAGAATAAAGAATCCCGAAATGGGCTTTTTGCGACAATGTAGGTTATAAGTGGAGGCGAGTCCCCCGGCGGGGAGGGGGGGGCGGGGAGATTGTGGGGGGGAGATTGAATAAAAAATTTCGACTTCAGCATGACTCTTTGCACTTCCGGGC
>JACEEZ010013584.1:0-2500 GCA_016584305.1 Chionoecetes opilio
ACCCCCCACAAAAAAACAAAACCCACACACACAAACACACACACACACACACACACAACCCCAAAAAACACAACACACACCCCAAACAAGCACACCCAACACACACCCCAAAAACAACACCAAACACGCACACACGCACAACACCACACTACAGCCAATGAAAAAGTTAGAAATAAAGAAAAGTGTAAAATATAAAGGAAAAAAAAGCATGGAAAGAAGAAGGAGAGAGGAGGTTTACAAAATTAAAAAAGGAAACACAAACACAACGACCGATGGCCCTTACAAGGCGTTTGTTTTTAAATACACACATAACTAGATAATAAGAAGAAAGGATAGGAAAGTAAAAGGGCTCCTCCCCACCCCCCCATCCCTCCAGCCGAAGCGGGCCCGGGAAATAAAGTGATACCTAAATAAGAAAAACTGAGGAATTGTGAGGAGGAGGGGGGAGGAGGGGGAGAAAGCATTGAGGAGGTATTAAGGGACTCCCCAAGATAGAGGAGGGTTTTGCAAAAGACTCATGAAAGCAAAAAAAAAAGGGAAATAAATGAAATAAAAATTCGTTAATTATCATCACTCCCTGAACTTTTGATTAATTATTCTTAAGTGCTTTTTAAATTTGTCTGTTATTGGAAAGAGTATCGAGGAAACGTCTTTGATTTCTCCTCCCCCTCCCCTCCTCCCCCTCCCCCTCCTCCTCCTCCTCCTCCCCTCCCCCTCCCCTCCTCCTCCTCCTCCCCCTCCCCCTCGCACTCAAAAGCAGCCACATCTTTCCTTGTATCAAGTATGTTCATTTTTACACCGTCTCATCATAGCCATAAAGGAACATATTACATCTCTTTTTTGGGCCATGAGGGGAAAAATCGACCCCCATTTAAGGGAACCATGCTTCCATGAATCACACGATCGCAAGACATATAGAGCGCAAGACTATGAGCGAGAAGGAAGGGAAGAGGAATGAGTACATCGCATACCAAACCCCCACTCTTTTTACGGGCGAGATAAAAGGGGAAATGCAAATGTATGTTTATTAGTAGTATTTCGGTTCTATTTTTGCCTCCTAAGATAGCGAGAACGAGGGAAAGGGAAAAGTTAAGAAAAAGGGAGTGTTTAAATGTTGAGTAGTACACCAATACCATTCCCGCTCTTATTTCGGGCTGAGTAAAGGGGGGAAATGCAAATCACACGTTTCTCAGAGTTTACGGTTCTATTTTGCCTGTTAAGATAGCAAGTACGAGAGGGAAAAAAAGAGTTAAGGAAGGGTAGTGTTAAAAGTTTCCAGTTGGTTCCGTAACTCACCCGACACGAAGCCCCGGGAAATAGATTTCAGGTTAAATTTGAGGGTGCATGTAACGGGGGGTGTAGATTGGCCATGGGGGGGAGGGGGGGGAGGAGAGAGGAGGGGGGATGAAGGGGTGAGGAGGGAGGTCACGCATCGAGGGGTCAAGAAGCTAGGAAGAATAAGGAAGAAAAGAAGAAAAGTAGGAAAGAAAGAAAAAGAGAAGAAGAAAAGAAGAGAAAGGGAAGAAGGAAGAATAAAAAGAGGAAAGGAGAGAACTAAGAATATAAAGAAGGAAGGATGGTGGGAGGTGATATGAAGTGAAGAATGAAAGAAAGGAAGGAAAAATAGAAGAGAAGAATAGAAGAAGAGGGTCAAGAAGGAAAAATAAAAACACTAAAGTAGAAAATTATGAATAAAAAGAAGGAAGGGAGGAAGATGTGAAGTGAAGAATGAAGGAAAGGAAGGAAAAATAGAATAGGAAAAAGAAGAGTAGAAGAAGTAAGGGATGAAGGGTGAAGCCACGTGACAATATTAGTAGAAATATTTATTGTAGAAATATTAGTAGAAATAGTATTGTAGAAATATTAGTAGAAATAGTATTGTAGAAATAGTAGTAGAAATAGTATTGTAGAAATAGTAGTAGAAATAGTATTGTAGAAATAGTAGTAGAAATAGTATTGTAGAAATATTGGTAGAAATAGTATTGTAGAAATAGTAGTAGAAATAGTATTGTAGAAATATTGGTAGAAATAGTATTGTAGAAATAGTAGTAGAAATAGTATTGTAGAAATATTGGTAGAAATAGTATTGTAGAAATAGTAGTAGAAATAGTATTGTAGAAATATTGGTAGAAATAGTATTGTAGAAATATTAGTAGAAATAGTATTGTAGAAATAGTAGTAGAAATAGTATTGTAGAAATAGTAGTAGAATTCACACTAACACAAGCACTGACGGTATTACATGACACACAAACGCACAAACGTAACACGAATAGTACAGATAAAAAACAAACGAAAAAACACAGAAAATGAAAACTGACAAAAATAAGGACTGAAAACAAAAACAAGGAAAAAATAAATAATATAGTAGACAAAAACAGGACTAAAAACAAAACAAAAAAACAAAAACAAAACGAAAAGGAAAACCAGGACTTAAAACAAAACAAAACAAAACAAAACAAGACAAAAAACAAAAAAGAAAAACAAGGCCAAAAAAAAAA
>JACEEZ010013584.1:7500-10000 GCA_016584305.1 Chionoecetes opilio
AAATTTCCTCCAAAAAAAGGGGAAGAATCCGAAAGAGAAACTCAAAATTTCCTTCAAAAAAAAGGGAGAATCCGAAAGAGAAATCCAAAATTTCCTCCAAAAAAAAGGGAGAATCCGAAAAAGAAACCCAAAATTTCCACTTAAAATAGGGGAGAATCCGAAAGAGAAACCCAAAATTTCCACAAGAGGGAGATCGAAAAAATCCGAAAAAAGGAACACAAAAATTCCGTGGCGGCAGCCTCAATGTGAAATCAATCCTCCGAGCCGCCAGTCCCTAAAGACCACCCCGGCAGGCAGGCAGTTGGTGAGGACCCTTGACGCCATGCATCTCTCTAGTGCCCCCCCGTCAGCCAGCATACTCGTAGGCTCTCTCACAGGGCACGAGCGATACAGACTCGTAACGCCCTTAAAACACATAGCTTTGGAGGAATATTGTGTTGTTTTTCTTCTGTATTGCATCTCCTTTATATTTCTCTCACGCCAGTTTTTTTTTTAGCTCTATCTCTTTATTTTCTCTCTCTCGTCTCTTCTCTCTCTCTCTCTCTCTCTCTCTCTCATCTCTCTCTTCTCTCCGTCTCTCTCTCTCATCTCTCTCATCTCTCTCTCTCTCTCGTCTCCTCTCTCTCTCCGATCTCTCTCGTCTCTCTCTCTATCTCTCTCTCTTCTCTCCTCTCTCTCTCTCTCACGTCTCCCTTCTCTCCTCTCCTCTCTCCTCCTCTCTCTCTCTCTCTCTTCTCTCTCTCTCTCTCGTCTCTCTCTCTCTCGTCGTCCTCTTCTCTCTCTCTCTCTCTCTCTCTCTCTCTCTCTCCCTCCTCTCTCTCTGTCTCTCTTCTCTCTCCTCTCCCATCTCGTCTCTCTCTCTCAACTCTCTCTTCTCTCTCTCTCTCTCTCTGCTCTTTCTCTCTCTCTCCTCTCTCTCCTCTCTCCTCTCCGTCTCTCTCTCTCTCCTCCTCTCTCTCTCAGGCAGTTTTGGATTGTGTTCTTGTGTTTGATTTTCCAATGGACAGTGTGCGTGTGTGTTGTGTGTGTGTGTTGGTGTGTGGTGTGTGTGTGTGTGTGCGTGTGTGTGTGTGTGTCAGTGTTTGCTTTGATTATGTATTTCATCTTCCATGTCGTCTTCTTCGCTCCTCGATTTCACACTGTTTCACTACAACACCACACACACAACACACGACACACACACCAGACACACACACACCACACACACACACACACACACACCACACACACACACACACACCCCACACACACATCCACACACCACACCCCACACACACACACAACACGACACACACACACACACACACACACACACACACACACACACACACACACACACACACGAAACACTCCTGCATCAAAATGTTTCATATTCCTTCATCACTCCTTTGTGTCTTCCTTTATACAGCCAACGTGTATTATTAAATGCATACTCGTACGTCTTCCTAACTCCTGCATTGATTTACACATTCATTTCCTGCTGCGGCGTTCATCTCCTGCGTATGATTAATGTATATTGGATGTATTATTTAGCCTTATATACATTTATTCATACTGTATTCATCCATTTTTTTATGTTTTTATATTTTGTATGTTGTTTTGTATGTTTGTGTTTGTGTATTTGTTTGTATTTTGTGTATTCATTAATCATCTAATTTCCTCTTAGACGTGTACCTTCTTCTTCTTCTTCTTCTTCTTCTTCTTCTTCTTCTTCTTCTTCTTTTTCTTCTTTTTCGTCTTTTTCTTCTTCTTCTTCTTCTTCTTTTTCTTCTTCTTCTTCTTCTTCTTCTTCTTCTTCTTCTTCGTGTGACCTTTTTCGCTTAGTATCGCTTCATAGGTCCTCTTCAAACCACGTCTCCATAGTAAACAAACTAGTCAACTCTTCCTATCGCTATTTCACCTACTGGGATACTATACTAAAGCATTTTCATTAGTTTTCGGTCCTTATACTAACATCCTAATTCATTGACTTGCCAGCCCGTTGAGGTGTGACGATGCCGGAACTCTCGCTTCACTAAAACATCCCAATAAGAATTTTAATCAATGTTTTGAAGAACGCTCATCACGAGAACACTTGATCTTGAGCATCGGGGTCACGCGAGTTCAGAAGAGAAGAGAGTGAGAGAGAAGGAGAGAGAGAGAGAGAGAGAGAGAGAGAGAGAGAGAGAGAGAGAGAGAGAGAGAGAGAGAGAGAGAGAGAGAGAGAGAGATAAGAGAGAGAGTCAAGTCATTTTTACCACATTCATTTTACTCCTAATTTATTTTTTCGCTCTTAGATTTCTTTTTCTCTCTCCTAATTAAAGACAAACTCACTCATAATAATAACATATAGAAAATAAGGCAAATAATAATCAGTGAACGAGAAAAAATCATGAAAAATTACACGCTAAGTAAGAAAAAAAGAAAGTAAGAGAAAGTAGAGAGAGTAAAGAAGAGAGTCAGTCTTTTTACTCGCAACATTTACTCCTACGAACTTTTTCTCTCTCGCTTTTGTTTTCTC
>JACEEZ010013584.1:12500-22500 GCA_016584305.1 Chionoecetes opilio
CTACTACTACTACTACTACTCCTACCACCACAAGCAACAATAAAACCCAGCCACACCTGCCTGCCACTGTCGCCCGGAGGATGACGTGAGATTGCGGGTCTCGCCTCGCTATGAGAAATTGAATGCAGATGAAAAATGAATCGAGTTGGAGACAGTGAGGGAAATGCATGATAGAAGGAGGTCAATGAAAGACAGCAGCGGGTGACAACTGAAAATAGCATAGAGGGGAAATAGGAAGATAAAAAAAAGGTAGTTAGGAAAATATAGACATAGAGGGGAAAAAGGAAGATAATAAAAAGGAGTTAGGAATATATAGAGGAGAAAGAGGAAGATAAAAAATGAGTTAGGGAAATATAGACATACTAGAGGAGAAAAAGGAAGAGAGAAAAAAGGAGTTAGGAAAATGTAGACATGGAGGAGAAAAAGGAAGAGAGAAAAAAGGAGTTAGGAATATATAGAGGAGAAAGAGGAAGATAAAAAATGAGTTAGGGAAATATAGAGGAGAAATAAATTAAAGGAGAGGAAAAAGTTAGGAAAATATAGACATAGAGAAGAAAAAGGAGAGAGAAAAAAAGAGTTAGGAAAATATACGAAGAGTGCGAGAGAAACTGACAGAAAAGAGGAGATTCCAAACAGGAAGGGAGTTGGATAGCCAAAAATCTAAAGTGAAAAATTGTCGCGAAGCTGGAAATGAAAAGAAATATTGCACGGATTCACAATAGTGTTGTGAAAGGTGCAGCAGGAGTGGCGTCGGCTTTCACCTGTGTGAGGCGCCAATACGAACGCCCTCATGCAAGGTGGATGAATAAAATAGCGAGGGTACAGCGCCACTTCTAGAACGCCATCATGCAAGTTCAGCTCAGTTCAGTTCAGTTGCGGGTCGGCAGTCTGGCCTTTTTTATCGGCACTCCCTGATGTCTCTCTTCTTGCTGTCTGGGTCTTTAGTTAGTTGTCTTCTCTTATTCTGTCTTTTAATTTCTTTCTCTTTCTTTCCTCTTATTTTCCCTGGTCATCCAAACCTGTTGATTGTTCTTTTTGTTTCTTCCACATTCCCAGCTTCAAACAAATACTTAGTGCTTAGTCTATCATATATTAGTTCTATAGTTCAGTCTATTTTAGCTCAGTTTTAGTACAGTCTATTTCAATTCAGTCTTAGTTCAGTCTATTTTAATTCAGTCTTAGTTCAGTCTATTTTAATTCAGTCTTAGTTCAGTCTATTTTAATTCAGTCTTAGTTCAGTCTTAGTTCAGTCTATTTTAGTTCAGTTCAGTCTTGGTTACGTCTACCTTCACCCCTGCCAACCCCAGCGTGCCCTCACTACTAATTAAAGCAACACCGCGAGTTCAATGCCTCGTGACGCCTCTGTGAAGCCGTCTGGTCTGTGTGATCTGAAGGGGCGTCACCTCCACCCACGACGCCTTCCTGGAAAACCCTCCGCCGCCGGGTGACTGCCCAACCATTAGACCATTTTTCTCATTCACTTTTTCCTCTTGTTTTTGTATGTCTGGTCACCGCGCGCCATAGACTTTATTAGCGGCCGTTTCCGTCGCCACCACACCTTGTGATTACAGTCATTACCGCGCGCGCATACGACCGCTCTTTTCCCTCGTTCTAAGTAGCGATGAAAGGAAGAGAAAGTGGCAGGTGGAGGAGTAATTTTAAGCCGCCCGCTGTGCTTTGAGGTGGAGGTGGAGGAGGTGGACGGCGGGGCTCCAGTCGTCCCTCATGTCCACATTCACGAGGGGTGGGGAAGGTGGAGGGACGGGGGGGGGGTACTGGGGTTGGAGTGTCAGGAGTGACTCACGCAAACACGCGTCAGGCAGGGAAATCATTCATCTCGTCCTATTCATCACAATCTGGAGCACGTTCCCCTCTGATCCTATCCCTCTTACTCTCCTCCTCCTCCTCCTCCTCCTCCTCCTCCTCCTCCTCCTCCTCCTCCTCCTCCTCTCCCTCCTCGTCCTCCTCGTTCCTCCTCGTCTCACACCTCCCCCTCCTCGTCCTCCTCCTCGTCCTCCTCCTCGTCCTCCTCCTCTCCTCCTCCTCCTCCTTCCTCCTATCACTTCTTTTCCGGCCGTAGCTTCGGCTGAGGGATGGGTGGGGTGAGGAGGTAGCCTTCTACTTCCTATCCTTTTCTCTCTTATTATCTAGTTAGTGTAGTATAGGTTAAAGCAAACAGTCTTGTAAGGACTATCGGTCTGTTGCTGTTTGTGTTTCCTTGTATTCCTTTGTTTATTCCTCCTCCCCTCCTCCTCCTCCTCCTCCACGCTCCTCTTCCTCCTCCTCCTCCTCGCTCCAGACAGCACCAAGTAAGGCTCCGATCAGAGACTCATGGCGTTGGTATTTATTTTTATCCACATGCCTGAAGATCCTCGGCGTTTGGCAGAAGTTGTGCGGGCAATGTAGCGGCAGAAATGTTTGTCGCTCGCGTCGCTTCGGCTTCCCGAGGCGGAAATATTGCCTGTTTTCCTAGCGCCCTCCTGAAGGTTTTAAGATTTCAGGAACCGTCGTGATGGAGGTCTTCCCGCTACCCACCTCCTCCTCCTCCTCCTCCTCCCTCCTCCTCCTCCTCCTCCTCTCCTCCTCCCCTCCTCCTCCTCCTCCTCCTCCCCTCCTCCTCCTCCACCTCCTCCTCCTCCTCTTCTCTTCCTTCTTCTCCTCCTCCTCCTCCTCTCCTTCTCCTCCTCCTCCTCCTCCTCCTTCCTCCTCCTCCTCCTCCACCTTGCTCCTCCTCCTCCTCCACCTCCTCCTCTCCTCCTCCTCTCCTCCTCCGCCTCTTCCCTTCTCCTCCTCCTCTCCTCCTCCTCCTCCTCCTCCTCCTCCTCCTCTTCCTTCTCCTCCTCCTCCTCCTCTTTCCTTCTCCTCCCTCCTCCACCTCCTCCTCCTCCTCCTCCTCCTCCTCCTCTTCCTTCCTCCTCTCTCCTCCTCCTCCTCCTCCTCTTCCTTCCCTTCTCCTCCTTCCTCCTCCTTTTCCTCCTCCTCTCCTCCTCTCCTCCTCCTCCTCCTCCTCCTCCTCCTCCTCCTCCTCCTCCTCCTCCTCCTCCTCCTCCCTCCCACAACCACCCATGTTACCCGCACGCCTCACACCTCCTCTCCTCCTCACCTCTCCTCTCTTCCTTATCCTCCTCCTCATCTTCTTCCTGTCGATAACCAGAGCGTCTTCCAGTCTCGGCGCCTTCCACATCGACTTCTCCACTGAGGTTCTTAGAGTCTGGAAAGTTTTGATATTCTGTGTGCGCGCGAAGAGGCGAGGACGTGTCTGTGTGTGTCATTCCCTGCCGCTGGGTATTCCTTCGCTTCTTCACTGTTCTTCGCCCTCCAGGATAAGTTAAGAACACTGACAAATATACTAAACTAACTAAAAACTAACAAATAAATAAATGACTAATATATAGGATTACTAAACTAACTAAACCCTGCCGTTGGGTATTCCTTCGCCGCTACGCTTCGCTGTTGTTCGCCCTTCAAACCAGGTTAACCTTTTGAGACCCATAACGTAATTTCCATTGTTATTTGGCTAACATCAGACGGTTTTTAATGAATATAAGCAATATTTTATAGATATGACCTATTTAGGATCCTTGTCGACTAGCTTATTTGGTATATTTAGTTTCTTTTCGTAATTTTATGGCTAATAACAGACGTTTTTATAGCAATGGAAAGATCTGGGCGTGAAGGGGTTTAAGAACACTGACAAATAAACTAAACTAACTAAACACTAAACAAATATATTAATGACTAATATAAAGACTTTCACAGCGCAAGAATTAAGAACAACGGCTAATAACACTAATATTACTGGGGGGGGGCACTCAGTAAAGCAGCATAACCTCCGCGAATCTAAAAAGTAAAAAAAAAAAGTATAAAAAGAAAGAAAAGAAAAAGAAAATATATATATATCTATATATATATATATATAATATATCAATATCTAATATTATATCACTCGTATGACGCTACTCCTGCCGAATATTTTCATCATTGGTTGCCATCAACACTTGTCCATAGGATGTCATCCAAAATTAATCAGTTCTTCCTTTTACCAAATAGACTTGGTATACCGAGTGTGGTCAAAATCTATTCGTAACTTTTTTTGAGAAATCCTGTGCACTAACAAACAGACATACAGACAGACATACAGACGACAGACAGAGCGGGGTGAAGCATACCCCTCAGTTTCGTTGGCGAGGTAATAACATAATACTAATAACAATAATATAAGGTACGACACTCCTATGGTTTTATATTTTACGCTTAACCCTTCCACACCCTGATCTTCATGTGCTATATAAAAATTGTCTGTTGTTAACCATAACAAGTTAACGAAAATAACTGAATACACAAATATAGGTGTTAGTGGGACAAGGATACTAAACAGGTCATATCTATAAAATGTTGCTTATATTCACTAAAAATCGTGTAATCGTATACCCAAAGTATAATGGAAATTACGTTTTGGGTCTCAAGGAGTTGAATAAACAATAATATCAAGGCTATCATAATGCACCTGGTCTCAAAGGGCTTGTGGTGAATGTAAGAACTCAGTGTTTGTTGGTATCGAGGAATTTTGTGTCTTGTGTTATAATGCTATTTGTGTCTTCAATGGTCTTGTTGTTGTTGTTGTTTTTGTTGTTGTTTGCTTTCTCTCTTTGTGGTGTCCATTTTTTTTGTCTTTGTTGATATCTATTCCTTTCCTTATTTTTCATTTTATTTTATTTATTTATTTTGTTTATTTTTTTGTTATACTGAAAAAGTTAGTGATACGTTTGTGTGTGGTTTGTTTTCTCTTTGTTTTGACTTGTGGGATGTTGACACACACACACACACACACACACACACACACACACACACAGACACACACACACACACACACACTACACCTACTACCACTTTTTTTTTATTAAGGACGCCTATGTTTTTTTCTAATATTTCTAATACTTTTTGTTACTTCAAACTACTACCTCTACTACTACCACCACTACTACTGCTACTACCTCTACTACTACCACCACTACTACTGCTACTACTAATACCCCGACAACCCTCATTCCCATCACCATTTTATTTTTTATCTTTTAACACCCATAGTTCTTTTGTTATTAATACTTACTCCCTTCACACTTTACACTTTATACTATAATAGAACTAAAAAAAAATGACACTTAAGAAAAAATAATCCAACAAAGCAAAAGCATGAAAAAAAATTGTGTATAGGAGAGAGAGAGAGAGAGAGAGAGAGAGAGAGAGAGAGAGAGAGAGAGAGAGAGAGAGAGAGAGAGAGAGAGAGAGAGAGAGAGAGAGAGAGAGAGAGAGAGAGAGAGGCAGGTCAGCTAGGAGAACAAATGAAAGTGGAAAGAGGAAGAGCAAAGGGATTAAAAGAATGACAATCCTGTGGGGAGGCGAGGAAGGCAAAGTCACTGAAGTTAGTCCTGCATTCCCTGGGGACACACACAAACTGTGACCACACACACACACACCACACACAACAACAACACACAAACAGACACAGACACCACGACACAGACACACACACACACACGCACACACACACACACACACGCACACACACACAGACGAACCCCAAACGTGGTGTGGCGACTGAAGCTGAGAATGAAAATCTTGATATCAAATTCACGTTTTGATATTTCAGTGTGGGAAGCAAGGAAGAGAGAGAGAGAGAGAGAGAGAGGAAGAGAGAGAGAGAAGAGAAGAGAGAGAGAGAGAGAGAGAGGAGAGAGAGAGAGAGGAGAATAGTAAAGGCGCGAGCCAGCTAAGGTGCCCATTGGTGGCTAGAAGGTCCTGAATGGAGATTATGGCTGAGGACGAGTGAAAATACGAACGCTTTGTGAAGATCCATGAGTAAGGATCAAAGAGAAGGAAGGAAGAAGAAGAGGAGGAGGGAGGAAGGAGTATAGTGGAGATGTGAGGCGGAGATGTGCGGCTACTGATAGGGGAAGGAAGGATCTGCTCTTGACAGCTCTCTCTCTCTCTCTCCTCTCTCTCTCATCACTCGCTTCTCGTTCTCTCTTCTCTCTATCTCTCCTCTCTTCTCTCTCCTCTCTCTCCTCTCTCTCTCTCTCTCCTCAATCTCTCTCGTCTCTCTCGTCGTCCTCTCTCTTCTCTCTCTTCTCTCTCTCGTCTGTGTCTTCTCTCTCTCTCTCTCTCTCTCTCTCTCTCTCTCTCTCTCTCTCTCTCTCTCTCTCTCTCTCTTGTATTAGGATTATACTGCGTTTTTTATGTAGTATTTTCTTTTATGCATATTTTGTGTGTGTGTGTGTGTGTGTGTGTGTGTGTGTGTGTGTGTGTGTGTGTGGACGATGAATAGCATGCATGAATTTTGTACATACATTCATACATACATACGTGCATCCTGACTTTTGCTGTTATATATATATTTTTATATTTTTTTTCTTTTAAACTTCCCAACTCCCTTTTTTTTTATTTTTTTTTTATTTGAAATGGTAAGGTGTACGTGGGAGTGCACATTAAGTTTTTTTTCATATATACATGCATGCAATATGACTTTTGTTACATGGTTTTATTTTTCTCCGTTATATTTTTTTTCCCTTTCGTGTGTAAGTTAACTAAGTTTGTTTACTTATTTCGGTGTTTGAATGAGTTAAAGCTTCAAAATTCACGCTTTTTTGCTTTCGTCCTTTATTCTACACGGCTATAAGGGTCATTTTTAAGTCAGGTTTTCATACACTACAGCTTACATGAATTTTCCCAACAGTCAAAAATACACAAATACTTAACAGTCTCCCCTACTTGGAGTTTTAGCCACGTTTTTTTTTTTTGTTTTGTTTTTTGTACATCTAGTCATAGCTTCTTGGAGTTTTAGCTTCTTCTTTTTTTCCCTCGTGGTTCGTGCCTAGATAAGGGGGCATCGTTGGTCTTTAAATTCCTGCAGGGGCTTTTCAGGTATCGCAAACCCCTCCTTGGCTAATCCCTAAGACAGAGGATTCTTAGCTTCTGCGTGCCCTGCCTCCACCCTTCCCCTTGTCAAGTTGTGTAAAGTGTGCGAATGTAGCATGATATGGTATGGAAATGTGTTATTCTATGTAGCTCTCTCTCTCTCTCTCCTCTCTCTCCTGCTTCGATCTCTCTCATCTCTCTCATCTCTCTCTCTCCACTCCGCTCTCTCTCTCTCTCTCTCATCTGCTTCTCTCTCTCTCTCTCTCTCCTCTCTCTCTCTCGGTCTCTCTCTCTCTCTCTCATTCTCTCTCTCTCTCCTCGTCCTCTCTCCTCCTCTCTCTCTCTCTCTCTCTCTCTTGCTCTCTCTCTTCTCTCCCTTCTCCCAACCGTGTAGGAAAAAATGTTAACTTGTTTTCAGTAATTGTTAAACTTTTTCCGTGAGGGACCAAATTTTTTAATATTTTTGTTGTCTGTGTGTGTGTGTGTGTGTGTGTGTGTGTGTGTGTGTGTGTATGTGTGTGTGTGTGTGTGTGTGTGTGTGTGATGGTAATTGTTGCCGTAGTGTTGACCTCCGTGTCTGTTATTCTCACTTTATTCTTTTATTTTTTATTATCACCTTTTCTTTCTTATTCTCCTTTCTTATTCTCTTTATTATTTCCTTCCACTCCACCTTTTTCTTTCTTGCCTGCCTCCTACTACTTCCTCTCTCTCTGTTGCCCCCCTCCCCCCTCCCCCAGCATTTAAGCATCCCCCCTCCCCCTTTCTCACAGTGTCGAAGGTCCTCTCCCCTCCCCCCCAGCATTTCAGCATCCCCACCTGCTCCCATCCCCCTACACCACCGAATCCTCTCCCCTGCCCCCAGCATTTGAGCATCCCAGCCGCCCCCACTCCCCCTACACCAACGAAGTCCTCTCGCCCTCCCCCCAGCATTGTCAGCATCCCCCCATCCCTCCCCCCTCCACCAACGAAGGGTCCCTCTCTCCCCTCCCCCCCACATTTCAACATCCCCCCATAGCCTCCTCCCCCCTCACCACGAAGTCCTCTCCCCTCCCCCCCAGCATTCGGATCCCACCGCCCCCTCCCCCTACAACAACGAAGGTCCGCATCGCCCTCCCCCCCAGCATTTGAGCATCCCACCGCCCCCTCCCCTACACCACGAATGTCCTCGTCCCCTCCCCCCCAGCATTTCAGCATCCCCCGCACATCCCCCTCCCCCCTCACCACGAAGTCCTCTTCCCCTCCCCCCCAGCATTTTGAGCATCCCACCGCCCCCTCCCCTACACCAACGAAGGTCCTCTCCCCTCCCCCCCAGCATTTCAGCATCCCCCCGCCCCCTCCCCCTACACCAACGAAGGTCCTCTCCCCTCCCCCCCAGCATTTCAGCATCCCCCCATCCCCTCCCCCCTCACCAACGAAAGTACTCTCCCTTCCCTCCAGCCCTTGGCCTCCCACCTCCCCCTCCTCCCACTTACGAAGGTCCCCTCCTGCATCAACCGAGCCTAATTCAACGTCGCCCTAATTAAGAATGCAGTTCGTTAATGACCTGTGTGAGTGCAAGGACCAGTGTTGTGATCTACGTACAGGCGTCCTGCCAGGGAAATGCAAGGGGGAAGGAAAAAATAAATGAATTAGTAATGCGGTGAATGCAGCATTGTGCATTCCATTCAAAGGAAGAAATAAACGAGAGACGAGGAAAATCATGCATGCAATATTATACGTGTGTGTGCAGTGGCGTACCGAGGGGGGGGGGGGGGCATGCGGCCATGCCCCCCCTCTTTTGCAAGATTTATAAATATATGATATATATATATATATATATTATATATATATATATATATATATATATATATATAGATATATATTATATCAGATATATAATTGATAGTGATAGATTTAGATAGATATATAGATAGATAAATACAAATTTAATAAAAAAATTATAAACTACATATATTTTTATTTTTTTAATTGATGTATTATTTATTTCTATAATTTTTTTTTTTTTGTATAATATATTGTTTTTTTGTTTATATTTTTATTTTTATATTTTTATTCTATTTTGTTTCCTATTTTTTGTTTATTATGTATATTTTTTATAATTATTATTATTATATATTTGATTTTTATATTTTCGTTTTTATTTTTTAGATTTTAATTTTTTATTTATTTTTTTATTATTATTTTATTATATAAATATATTGATTATTATATCATTTTATAGATTTATTTATATATATATATATATTTATATTAATTTTAAGTTGTTTTATTTTTTTTTTTTACATTTATCTATATATATATATTATATTTTATATTTTTTAATTTATATATATATATAATATATATATATATATATATATATATATATATATATATATTATATATTATATATATTATTATATATATATCATATATTATATATATATATATTGGCCCCCCCCTTTTCAATTTTCTGTGTACGCACTGTGTGTGTGTGTGTGTTCAATTGCGTCATCTTTCCTTCATCAATATTCAATTTTCCTTTTTTTTCTATATACGTAACATTGTATCATCCTTCTATCCTTCCTTCTACCATCTATCCCATCCATAGTCGAAGATTTTGATACTCTAGACCCCTGTGTGTGTGTGTGTGTGTTGTGTGTGTGTGTGTGTGGTGTGGTGTGTGTGACCTGTTGTGTGTGTGTGTGTTGTGTGTGGTGTGTGTTGTTATGTGTTTGTTGTTTGTGTTTGTGTGTGTGTGTGTGTGTGTGTGTGTGTGTGTGTGTGTGTCGTATGTCTATTAAAAATCCTCCCACCCTACCATTATCATCGCTTCAATATTGGAGAATCATTTTCAGGAGTTTCAATATTTTAGTTCGTAAGGAAACAAATATTCATTCTCAGCAAATTCAATCCCAGGCACTCTCACTTTGTAGAGAGAGAGAGAGAGAGAGAGAGAGAGAGAGAGAGAGAGAGAGAGAGAGAGAGAGAGAGAGAGAGAGAGAGAGAGAGAGAGAGAGAGAGAGAGAGACAGATGGACAAAGAGAGAGAGAAACACACACAGAAACAGAGAGAGAGAGAGAGAGAAGAGAGAGAGAGAGAGAGA
>JACEEZ010013584.1:27500-32500 GCA_016584305.1 Chionoecetes opilio
GTTTTAATATTTCTGATTTTTTGTAGGAAGTTCAAAGTTCTCAAAAAAACAATAGTCAATACTAAATTATCTCATTAAATCTACATACATGGCGTTATATCATTAACCCCTTGAGGCCCAGAACGTAATTTCCATTGTAATTTGACCATTAGATGATTTTTAATGAATATAAGCAATGTTTTTATAGATATGACCTGCTTAGTATCCTTGTCCACTAACTAATTTGATTTATTTACTTACTATTCGTAATTTTATGGCTCGAAAACATACAATTATTTATAGCAAAAGAAAGATCTTGGTTTCTAAAGGTTAATATTTCTGAATTTTTGTAGGAAGTTCAAAGTTCTCGAAAAAAAACTATTCACCAATAAATTACCTCATTAAATCTACATAAATGGCGTTATATCATTAAAAGCAAGACTAAATATATAGGTAAATCGAAATTATATTCATAATGATGTAATATTTGATACTTAGATCCCCCCAAAAAAAACAATTCTCACCACTAAATCACCTTATTTAATCTACATAAATGGCGTTATATAATTAAAAACAAGACCAAATGTATAGGGAATATAATTTAAAACTACTAAATATATAGGTAAATCGACATTGTATTCATAATGGCATAATATTAGAAGCTTTGTGGAAGAGTAATGGACGTGAAAAGATTAGAGCATCGAGGAAGGAGGGGAGACGCGTGTAAAAACCCGGATTAAAGTGCTGATGTTGTGGCCTTTGTTGTGTGTGGCTCTTTAAAGATGGCGACTCATTAGGGAGATCTGCAGGTGAAAAGCCGAGAAGGGAAAGAGGGAGAGAGGGGAAAGAATAGACGTCTCAAGATCATACTATAGAAGATCATTAAATTTATTGTTGTTTAATGCTTCACTAATATCCATTCCTTACTTATACATTTGGAAACATGGAAAAAAACTGGAAATGTAGTTACAGTGATGATGATGAATAGTAAGAAGAGGATATGAAGCAGTTAATAAGGATAAGAGGATACTAAGAAGGGGAAATGAGAGGAAAAGGGGGAAAAGCAGGAGTGGTATATTAAGATAAGAAGGAGGTGAGGTATAAAAGGAGGAGGAGAAGAGGAGAATGGGAAGGAGGAGACTATAGGTTATAAAGGAAGGGAAAGAGGGCAGTGGTAATAAAGGAAGGAGAGGAGAAGCATGTAGTAAATAGGCTAGGTTAGGAAGTAGGGCAGTGGTAGCTAGGTTAGGTTAGGTTAGGAAGGAGGGCAGTGGTAGTAAGGTTAGGTTAGGTTAGGTTAGAATAGAAAGGAGGGCAGTGGTAGTAAGGTTAGGTTAGGTTAGGAAGTAGGGCAGTGGTAGTAAGGTTAGGTTAGGTTAGGTTAGGTTAGGTTAGGTTAGGAAGGAAGGAGGGCAGTGGTAGTAAGGGAAGAGAGGAGAAGTGTGTAATAAATAGGAAGTAACAGGCAATAGTAGGGTGACATGACCTTCACAGCGCCATAACCCTCTTAGCTATGGGGCGTAATATTCCTTCACACACACACACACACACACACACACACACACACACACACACACACACACACACACACACACACACACACACACACACACACACACACACACACACACACACACACACACACACACACACACACACACACACACACACACACACACACACACACCACACAACACACACACACACACACACACACACACACACACACACACACACACACACACACACCACACAAACACACACACCACACACAACACACACACACACACACCACACACCCACACACACACACACACACCACACACAACACAACACAACACACACACACCACACACACACACACACACACACACACAACACACACAACACTACTTCACCACCCACACTACTCCAAGCTCTCCACTCTCCTCCTTCACTACACACACACACACACACACACACACACACACACACACAACACACACGCGCGCGCGCGCGCGCACGCACACACACACACACAATAACAATAGTAATAATAATAATAGACGAAATTACACACATATAAAATGGATTATTGTGTTTACTCAGTCGATGTATATCAAGCATTATACCAAATACATAAACATTGATATTTACCTCATTTCAAAACCATTTAAAAGGTGTGTAGGAGTGTTTGTGTGCGTGAGTGTGTGTGTGTGTGTGTGTGTGTGTGTGTGTGTGTGTGTGTGTGTGTGTGTGTGTGTGTGTGTGTGTGTGTGTGTGTGTGTGTGTGTGTGTTTTAGTCATGTAAGAGAAGTCCAAAGTCGTCTCCATTTTTATTCCTTTTCTCTCCCTTTCTCTCCCTTTCTCCCCTCCCCCTTTCTTCCCCTTCACCCCGCTTCCCCTACTCCCATCACCCACCCCACAACCTCTCCCTGAAATACCTATCACTTCCTATTCCTCTTCTTCCTTCCCCTCAGTCCCTACACACACCTACCTATCACTTCCTCCTCTTCTTCCCTCTCACTTCTACAAAATATTCATGTCTCCTTCCCCTACCTTATTTCCCCCTTTCCCATCCTTATTTCCCCCTTCCCCTACCATATTTCCCCCTTCCCCTACCATATATCCCCCTTTCCCTACCTTATTTCCCCCTTCCCCTACCATATTTCCCCTTCCCCTACCATATTTCCCCCTTCCCCTACCATATTTCCCCTTCCCCTACCTTCCCCTTACTCCCTACACACACCACCTATTCCTCCTTCTTCTCACTTCTACACAAGCTTCATGTCCCCTTAGATCTTCCCCCTTGAATGGTTACTGTCTTCCATTGTCTCCTAACAACACTAACAACACCCAAGTCCTCCTGTAACTTTCCATGTCTCTAGCAGCACTTGCACGCACTTCCCTCGCCTATAACTCCTTTACGGTGTCTCCTTTACTGTCCACCTCGAGGCTCGTTCTCTTACTGTTACAATTTCTCTCGGTTGCTGTGTTTTTCTTTCCCTGTTTCTGTCTTGTGTGTCCTTCGGTTTCTCGGTTTCTCTTACTCTTGTATAAATAAGAGAGAGAGAGAGAGAGAGACAGACAGGCAGACAGACAGGCAGACAAAGACAAACAGACAAAGAGAGAGAGAGAGAGAGGAGAGAGAGAGAGAGAGAGAGAGAGAGAGAGAGAGAGAGAGAGAGAGAGAGAGAGAAAGAAAGAAACACCGCCTTCGAGTCTACGTTTAATGCATTTCACTTTCCTTCTTGCCTTTCACGGTCAAACAGTCTGAAAGGGCCTTGTATCTCGCCTCACTTCCATTACGTGGTCGCCTACAACCTCCACTACGACAGTTATCTAATAGAGGAGGTGAACTTGTGGCAAACATTAATATATTTTACCTTTGAACACCGAAAAAAAGCCCCCAAGTAGGCAGCCTCTTGAGACCCCGGATTTAGGCCACGCAATATTTACCCAAAGCACGTTTTCTCTTTTCCTTTAAAGTTTCCCCTGTATTGCAATAAAAGAAAGTGGGAACATTTCGATTTTTCTTTGCTGTTATTGTTGGGTTTTTTTTTGTGTGTGTGTGTGTATATATGTGTGTATTTGGTGTTTATGCATGCTTTAGTGTGTTTGTTAAGAATATAGATACGTTTGAGAGACTTAAAGGGCAGTCAAATAGATAATTGTTGATAGAAGAGATAGAAGAGACAGGATAAAATGTAGAGAGTCAACGTAAATTACTGACTGACTTTCTCGTAACAATGTTCAGTGTGGCTGCCTGTTTGTCCTGGTGTGTGTGTGTGTGTCACTGTGTGTGTGTGTGTGTGTGTTGTGTGTGTGTGTGTGTGTGTGTGTGTGTGTGTGTGTGGTGTGTGTGTGTGTTGTGTGTGTGTGTTTCTCAAAGTTACAGCAAAGCGCAGACACAAATGGGTTTACAGTATAAATTGGGGTGTGTTGGGCAGATGGGGTGATGTGTGGAGGTGTGTAAAGGGGTGAAGGGAGCGTGTGTAGGTACTGAAGGAAGAGGAAGAGGAATAGGAGGTGATAGGTATGTGTGTATTGTCTAAGGGGAATGTAGGAGAAGGGGGAAATAGGTATGTGTGTAGGTACTGAGGGGTAGGAAGAAGAGGAAGTGATAGTTAGGTGCGTAGGGACTGTAAGAGGAAGGTCCATAGGTAAGTAGGAGACATTGGAGATCGTAGGGGTTGTAAAAGGAAGGTCATAGGTAAGTAGGAGACATTGGAGATCGTAGGGGTTGTAAAGGAAGGTCATAGGTAGGTAGGAGACATAGGAGATCGTAGGGGCTGTAAGGGGAAGGTCATAGGTAAGTAGGAGACGTAGGAGATCGTAGGGGCTGTAAGGGGAAGGTTATAGGTAAGTAGGAGACATAGGAGATCGTAGATAGTGTGAAGGAAGGTGGAACAGTCGCTGCCTTATCAATAAATCATAGGTGGAAGGGGAAGAATGACCGCCTGTTTTTATATATTTTTATTTTTTTTCTTGTGTTTTTTCTCTCTCTCTCTCTCTCTCCTCTCTCTCTCTCTCTTCCTCTCTCTCTCTCATCTCTCTCTCTCTCTCTCTCTCTCTCTCTCTCTCTCTCTCTCTCTCTCTCTCTCTCTCTCTCTCTCCTCTCTCTCTCTCTCTCTCTCTCCTCTCCTCTCTCTCCTCTCTCTCTCTCTCTCTCTCTCTCTCTCTCTCTCTCTCTCTCTCTCTCTCTCTCTCTCTCTCTCTCTCTCTCTCTCTCTCTCTCTCTCTCTCTCTCTCTCTCCTCTCTCTCTCATCTCTCTCGTCTCTCTCTCTCTCTCTCTCTCTCTCTCTCTCTCTCCTCTCTCTCTCTCTCTCTCTGATGTAAAATTTAACCCTCCACTTCTAAAGCCTCTAAATCGCTTAATTACCACGGGCTGTGATTTCCATACCTGGCTACTCAGCACAGGTGGAGGTTTTTTTTCTTTTTATATATGAAAGATGAGACAACCTGGTAATTACCTGAGGTCAACCAACACGTGATCGATCTTTCTAAAGGTGACATGGCGAACTGAGAGGCACATCTACCG
>JACEEZ010013584.1:40000-50000 GCA_016584305.1 Chionoecetes opilio
AAAATACTCTCTCTCTCTCTCTCTCTCTCTCTCTCTCTCTCTCTCTCTCTCTCTCTTCTCTCTCCTCTCTCTCCTCTCTCTATCTCTCTTCTCTCTCTCTACTCTCCTCTTCTCTCTCTCTCTCTCTCCTCATCTCTCTCTCTCCTTCTCTCTCTCTCTCTCTCTCTTCTCTCTCTCTCTCTCTCTCTCTCTCTCTCTCTCTCTCTCCTCCTCTTCTCTCCTCTCTCTCTCTCTCCTCTCTCTCTCTCTCTCCTCTCTCTCTCTCTCTTCTCTCTCTTTCTTCACTTGCTTTCATATGTAACATTTTCATTTTTTTTACAATTCCACACTAAAATTTCTTCGATATAGACTTGATTAAATTCCTTCATCGTGTCTCCAGTTGAAATTCCCCTTCCACCACTCCCGTTTTATCTATTTCTCTCCCTCCTTCCAACCTTATTTCCTTATTTTTCCCGCCTTTCTCCTCTCGTTTTTTCACTACAGTCTTCGCCCTCGCCTGCCTCGGCTCAGTGGGCGTCCAAGCAGTGTTATGAGTGAGGAAACTGTCGCACTCATGGTTTACACTGACGAGAAAAGTCCCCAAAAAACAAAACTTTCTCTAGAAATTCGGGTTAAGATTAAAAATTTAGATTCTCTGGTGCATTAAGCTCGGTTTTTTCACCATTTCAGAACTTCAGGATTTTCATAAAGTGTTTGTCGTTAAAAATAAGGAAATAAGGAAGGAAGGCAGTAAAAAATAGAGAATAGAAGGAAGGAAGGCAGTAAAAAATAAAGAAAAGAAGGAAGGAAGACAGTTCAAAAAGAAGGAAGGAAGGCAATTAAAATAAAGAATAGAAGGAAGGAAGACAGTAAAAAATAGAGAATAGAAGGAAGGAAGGCAGTAAAAAATAAAGAAAAGAAGGAAGGAAGGCAGTAAAAAATAGAGAATAGAAGGAAGGAAGACAGTACAAAATCAAGAAAAGAAGGAAGGAAGGCAGTAAAAAATTTAGAAAAGAAGGAAGGAAGGCAGTAAAAAATAAAGAAAAGAAGGAAGGAAGACAGTAAAAAATAAAGAAAAGAAGGAAGGAAGGCAGTAAAAAATAGAGAAAAGAAGGAAGGACAGTAAAAAATAAAGAAAAGAAGGAAGGAAGGCAGTAAAAAATAAAGAAAAGAAGGAAGGAAGACAGTAAAAAATAAAGAAAAGAAGGAAGGAAGGCAGTAAAAAATTTAGAAAAGAAGGAAGGAAGGCAGTAAAAAATAAAGAAAAGAAGGAAGACAGTAAAAAATAAAGAAAAGAAGGAAGAAAGGCAGTAAAAAATAGAAAAGAAGGAAGGAAGGCAGTAAAAAATAGAGAAAGAAGGAAGACAGTCAAAATAAGAAAAGAAGAGAGAAAGGCAGTAAAAAATAGAAGAAAAGAAGGAAGGAAGGCAAGTAAAAAATAGAGAAGAAGAAGGAGAAGGACAGTACAAAATTAGAAAAACTGAAGGAGGCAGTAAAAAATAAAGAAAAGAAGGAAGGAAGACAGTTCAAAATGAAGGAAGGCAATTAAAAATAAAGAAAAGAAGGAAGGAAGGCAGAAGATTGAGGAGTCTTTTGATAAGCTTCAAGGTGTTGCAAGGAAAATAAGTGGAAGAAGTGGACTGATAACCTTCATCTTCCACCACTCAATAGCATCCAATCAGATGCATTCTCCTCTTCAACAATCACCAATCACAGTCTTCTACAGGAGATTGGCAGGGGCGTCTCCCTCAGATAACCAGCGCCTTGTATCGCGTCTGAGGGGAGATGATAACAAAGGCTTCTACGTCATGAACAAAGGTGTATCTTGTGAACCCTTATCGTCTGCACGTCCCAAAAGGATGTTTCAGGACACACGATAAGTTTGAATCAAGGGCTTTAAAGGATGAATGCCTGTGACGTGTTTGTTTTTCTTATCTGTTTTGACTTATAACCTTTTTCAATCAAGCCACTATTAAGGGATGAATACATATGACGGGTTTTTTTTTTATCTGTTTTGGCTGATACCTTTTTTGGATGATTCGTTTATTACCAACCCAAAAAAGTAAACCTATATTTTTGAGATAAGCCAGAACGTACGATCAATATAATTAATAAGTATCCTATAACACTTATTTTTGGGTGGTCTGATATACCGTGTTTATTTTATTTTTATTTTTTTCATTTGTTTGGGCTGATAAGTTCTTTAGGTGATTCGTTTATAGTCCAGCAAAGTTTTGATATCCTCCCTCAATCCCTCACTCACTCTCGACCCATCATACTGAAAGGCAAAAAGATCTGAGCTGAAAGGAATGAAGTGATGAAGTGACACCTCCTTAACCTCCTCCTCCTCCTCTCCTCCTCCTCCTCCTCCTCCTCCTCCTCCTCCTCCTCCTCCTCCTCCTCCTCCTCCTCCTCCTCCGTAACCTTTGACATTTTCCTCAAGGTTTGATAAGTCATGATGTTTTTCTTCCTCTTCGGCGATGAGACTTGATGATCGTTGGAGTAACTTTGCTCAACGATCAAATTTCGTCACCGTATATCCTCGACGACCGCCCGCTATTCCCCCCAAAAAAAGTATAATAATAATAATGAGTTATAGATTAGAATATAGGATGATTATTTTAATTAATTATTTTGATTGCAATTAATTTTAATCTTATTTTCATTATTTTATTATTTTGATTTAATTAATAATAGAACTTCTAGATTAATCAAGTATTACTAGAATGAGACTTAGTACTAAAAAGATTTTTTTTTTCAAAGCTGCAAAAGTTAAATTCTATATCCATACAGTAGATGAATAAAAATGCAAATTCCATTAAAAACTTCGAAACTGTTGAAAAGCAGCATCAAAGGTTATTTTATTTTTTACTCGCGCAGTTTGAAGTTAAACGAGTAGGAAAAAGTACACAATCTATAATTATAAAAAGAAAAAAATGATACAAATCTTTCATATCTTTAGAATTTCAAAACTTCTGCATCAGAGCTACCAAAGCCCCGCCCCGCCCCGCCTGCCCCGCCCCGACACGCCCCACCCCGCCCCGACACGCCCCGATCCACCCCAATCCAGCCTCAACGAACTGGAACCGACTCAAGCCGACAGACAACCGGGAGGGGGGATCGAAGGGGGGAGGGGGAAGCAGTGACCTAAAACCAGGAGTATACCAGGCAACTTGTGGAACCGCGCGTTACAGAGAGAGAGAGAGAGAGAGAGAGAGAGAGAGACGAGAGAGAGAGAGAGAGAGAGAGAGAGAGAGAGAGACGAGAGAGACGAGAGAGAGAGAGAGATTTGACGAGAAGAGAGAGAGAGAGAAGAAAGAAAGAAAGAAAAAGAAAGAAAGAAAGAAAGAAAGAAAGAAAGAAAGAAAGAAAGATTACAGTTAAAAAGAACGAGGAAATGAAAAAATGTAGAAAAAGAAAGGAACGGAAAAATGAGAGTAAAAAAGTAGGAATAGGAGATGGAAAAAAGAAAGAAAGAAAGAGGTGTGAAATAGTGAAGAAAACGAAACAGAGCCGAAAGAAAAAAAACGATAAATTAAGAAAGGACGAAAAGTATAAAAAAAAAAAAAAAAAAAAAAAAAAAAAATAAGGAAGAGAGAGGAGGAATACAAAGGAATACAAAGGAAACACAAACAGCAACAGACCGATAGGTCTTACAAGACTGTTTGCTTTAACTATACTACACTAACTAGATAATAAGAGAGAAAGGATAGGAAGTAGAAGGCCCTCCTCACCCCCCCCACCCTCCACCGAAGCGGCGGAAAAGAAGTGATCCCAGAAATATAAAAAAAATGCGGGAATTTTTGGGGAAAGTTAAAAGCTGTAATTAGGCAATCTAATTTTTGGGGGGAGGTTTAGGCTTGATAGTAGGCATTTTTATGTGTGTTTGTAATGGTGGAACACAGTGTGGATTTAAGGGTGGTGGGCCCAGCCTTTGCCTGGCGCTTTCTTGGGGGGGCAGAGTCAATCAGGGCCCCAGCTCCGTTCAAACCTGCGGATTGGATTTTTCCAGTGGGGACCCGTACACTTCAATGCCCCCTGCAGCAGGACCCCGGGTACAAAAACCCCGATGGTGGTACAAACTGTCGGACCCTAACGAACCACACCCCGTCACGGGTCGAGAGTGTATGGTAACCGTTAAACTCGGGGCTATCTGTGGGGGTTTTTGGGGTTAATGTAGTGTTGGTGTAGGCTCAGTGTGGAAGTTCAGGGTGGGCGGCAGCCTGCCTGGCGCTTTCTTGGGGGGCCCGCAGAAATCAGGCCCCGCCCGTTTCAATCCACTGCGGTAGTGATTTTCCAAAGGACCCCGGGCACTTAAAGCCCCCGAGCATGCCCCCTGGTATATAAAATCCCGATGGGGGTCACAAACTGACGGGGCCCTTACTGAACCCAGCCGCACAGGTAAAAAGTTGAGTAGGACCGTTTTCGGGGCGTCTGAGCGTGTGGGAGGGGTTTGTAGACGCGACCGAAATCATTTTCGCAAGAGAGTAAGTTTCAGAGGCCCCGAGAAAATTTATTATTCCGAAAAAACAGTGAAACCGGGGTTTTGATAAAAATTTATCGAGGGATTTTTAAAATGTTTATTGTATTTGAGTTTACTACGTCGGGAGGGCAGCCATTCCATCTTTACAAACAGGGTTTGTGAAGAAGCTTTGTTTGTTCTTTAAAAAAACCGTTTCCTGCTTATTTTAAACCCTTTTGTTTTAGTTGAGCTTGCCGGTCTAGCTAAAAGATTTTTGGGGATACGTTCGAAAACCCGTTAAAGTTTTTAAATACTTCATGAGGAAAATTTTACCTTTCGTTTTTTAGTGGGAATAATTAAATTTCTTTTGAGCCGTTTTTCGTACGATTTTTTTCGCAATCTGGACTTTTTGGTTACTCTGCGCTGTTTTTTTTTTCTAGTTTATCTATGTCCTTTTAAAAAAGGGGTGACCAAATTGCACATTTTAGAGGGGGGAAAAAAGAAAAAAGGGGGTTTAAATTTTTCGTTTTAAATGAAGTTCGTCCAATAAAGCCAACCAAATTTTTCAGTTTTTTATACCCAAATTGTTTTCGGTTTGAGATCTTTCGAGATTAAACCCCAAATTTTTTTTTTAAACCTTGTTGGTTTCTCCTAAATTTTTTTGTTTTATTAAAATTTAGTACTGGCATTGATTTTTATTTTTGGGAGGGAAAGGGGGGGGAGAGGCCCCGGGGACCCACCCCATTAAAAATTGGGGGGATAAAATTTGGGACCTGGAAAGATTTGTCCCCGGGGTTAATAAACAATGGTTAAACTACTTTAAAAAAACTGGTGGGGGGGGGGTTATTTTTTTGGTTTAGGTTTTTTGGGGGGGTTGGGGGTTTTTTTGGGGGGGGGGGGTAAATTTTTGGGGGGGGGGGGTATGGGGGTTTGGGATGGGGGGTTTTGGGTGGGTTTTGGGGGGTTTTTTTGTTGGGGTTTTGGGTATTGTTTGGGTTTGGGGGTGGGGGGTGGGTTTTGGGGGTTTTGGGGGGAATTTTGGGGGGGGGGGGGGTTTTTTGGGGTTAAATTTTAAGGGGTGGGTTTAGGTTTGGGGGGTTTTTTTCAGGGTTTGGGTTTTTTTATTTTGGTTTTGTGGGGTTTGTAATTTTTGGGTTTTTGGGGTGTTTTTGGGTTTGGGGGTTTTTTATTGTTTGTTTTTTTGGTGGGGTTTTAGGGGGGTTTTTTTTTTTGTTTTTTGGGGAGGGAAAAATGGAACAACGAAAAGAGAGAGAGAGGGGGGGGGAGGGAGGGGGGAGGAGAAAGGGGGGGAAAAAAATTTTGGGGGGGGAAATTAAACCCCTTTTTAAAAAACTTTCGGTAGGGAAAGCCCATCTCCAAACTGAAAGAAACCCCAAAGTTTGAAGCATCCCCCATACGGGAAAAAACCCTTTTCAAGAAATGAAAAAAAAAGTTAAAAGCTCTCTTAAAATTTCTAAAAAGGGAAAAAAGGTTTTTTAAAAGGTTTTTTTTTTTTTTTTTTTAATTTTTAAAAAACGTGGGAAAGAAAAAAAAGTTTCATTTGGGGTTAAAGGATTTAAATTAAACCCCAAATTGGAAAAATCACCCCCTCCCGGGTTGGGGGAAAAACCCCCTCACGCCCCCCCTCATGGGGTCTTCCCCTTTTTCCCCCCAACGCCCCCGTGGCCCCCCCCCAAACCCCAAGTTACCCGTTTTGCCCCCATTTCAGGGGGAAAAAGGGCCCCCTGGAGCCAAGGGAAACCCCCCCCCTTGGGAAATGGGTGCCCCCCCCCCTTTTTTTTTTCCCCCCCCACCCCGGGCCCCGGGCTTCCCCGTAAAACAATCCCCTTTAAAAAACTCTCTTGAGGGTTTAAGCTGGTGGTCCCCCCTTTCCTTTAGAACAAAAAAACAAAAATTTAACCGGGGGCGGGTTTTTAAACAGGGGAAAAGAAAAAAAAAAAGGGGGGGGGGAAAATTCCTAAGGGATTATAGTTTTTTGTGGAGCACGCTGTATTAGGGTTAAAGGAACTTTGCTATAAACACTCTTATCCTATCAAGTTTAACACTGGTGTTTGTGTATGAATTACTTTGAATATGTATACTCTCTAATTACGAGTCAGAGAGTAAAGGCTATAATTTAAAGGCTAGAATTTTAAACTATGGGACACTCAGCGTTTTTGGGTGAGGTGTCGGGTGAGGTGCAGGGCTGGGAGCGAGGTGAGGGCACGTCTGTACAGGACACACACACAGCGGTGAGGGGAGGAGGAGAGGAGGAGGAGGAGGAGGAGGAGGAGGAGGAGGAGGAGGAGGAGGAGGAGGACGAGGAGGAGGAGGACGACGACGACGACGACGACGACATCCCACTCTCACTTAACAAATCAATTAGGGAGTGGATATAAATACTTGTGTGAGGCCAAGTGTGGAAAGTATATTTGTCTGCCTCGAGAACTTAACTACACTTTACTGGTTCACTACTACTTGATACGTAAGACTGTGTGGGTGTGGGTGGGTGAGTGTGTGTGTGTGTGGATGTAGGTGTGTGGGTGTGGGTGGGTGAGTGTGTGTGTGTGGATGTAGGTGTGTGGGTGTGGGTGGGTGAGTGTGTGTGTGTGTGGATGTAGGTGTGTGGGTGTGGGTGGGTGAGTGTGTGTGTGTGTGGATGTAGGTGTGTGGGTGTGGGTGGGTGTGTGTGTGTGTGTGTGGATGTAGGTGTGTGGGTGTGGGTGGGTGAGTGTGTGTGTGTGTGGATGTAGGTGTGTGGGTGTGGGTGTGGGTGGGTGTAGATGTGGATATAGGAGTGGGTGTAGGTTTGCAGTTTATTTGCAGGTTTGTATTGACGTTTGTTTTCATTTTAGCGTGTGTGTGTGCGTGTGTGTATATGTGTGTGTGTGTGTGTGTGTGTGTGTATGTGTGTGTGTGTATATGTGTGTGTGTGTGTGTGGTGTGTGTGTGTGTGTGTGTGTGTGTGTGTGTATGTGTGTGTGTGTGTGTGTGTGTGTGTGTGTGTGCATTTGGGGTATAATGGAAGACGGAAGCGAACAAGCCCAGAGAGAGAGAGAGAGAGAGAGAGAGAGAGAGAGAGAGAGGAGAGGAGAGAGAGAGAGAGAGAGGAGCAGTAGTCAGCCATGGAAACAGAGAAACTTTGACCAACATGCATATAATAGCTGTGTGGCTGAGTGAGAGGAAAGCCGCGAGTCTGAACCACACACTGAAACCGAACCACCGAAGCAGTGAAGCATCCCACACAATACATAGCAGCGTCTATGAATCACTTTACAACCGAAGCACTGAAGAAAAAAAAAGATATAAATGCTACAAAACCTACTAAATCATGAAGCAATAAGAAAAAAAGGCATCGATAAAGTGATATATAAGTTTTTGAAGTTTTTGAAGTGAAGCAGTGAGATAGAATAAAAACGATTCGTGCATTTCGAGACTGTAAATGAGATTGTTAGCGAAGCATTGAACCGACAGAGTTGGAGCCAGCAGTCACCGCCTACCGGAGCTCCTGGCTGGGATAACAAGCCAACCCCCATGGCAGCGGGCCGGGCAGCCCCCTCATGGCCACTCTTCCCCCTCATCCCCGACGCGTAGCAGCCTGCTGCGCCCCCCCCCCCACACGGAGAGTGTATCCTGCTGAGTGCCCCGCACTCCTCGTCAGGATGGACAAGCCAGTCCTCGTGCCGCACGCCAGCAGCACGGACACTCTCCTCTCTTCCGGGAACGGCGAGTGTGGCCATGCCCCTCGCCTCCCGTCTTTTTGCCCGCAGCCTAGCGCCGCCGCGCTGCCGCACTAGGCTGCCACCGATCAACGCACTCCACCTCTGCGACATCAAAGCATCTCTCTGACGGGCTCAAGCTAGCCCGTGGTCCTCCCCTGCTGGAGGCCCGATAGACACAAACAAAAACAAAAATTGAACCGAGAGGCGAAACGCGGAATTTTTAAAGCAGTGCCACCCACCAAGAGAGAGAGAGAGAGAGAGAGAGAGAGAGAGAGAGAGAGAGAGAGAGAGAGAGAGAGAGAGAGAGAGGTATCGATGGAGTCACTTATAGAGCCGATCAGCATGACATGTATTGGACAATGTGACAAATTTCCCTCAAAGAATGAAGACACAGCCCTCCTTCTTTCATTCCTTCCTACATTCCTTCCTTCATTTCCTTCTTTGATTCATGATATGTCTTCTTAGATACATTTGTTTCTTTCTTTCTTTTTTCCTTATTTTTTTCCTGACTGCTCTGCCCCTACCATGTTTTCCTCCTTTCATTATAAATCATCTTACTTTTTAATCCTTTTCTATTTTTTTCCATTCATTAATTCACTTTTCAACTTCCTTTTCTATAGATTTGTTATTATTTTTCTCCTTTCATTTATTACATAGATCCTTTTTGGTGTCTCTCTTGCGGGTCTTTCCTCCTTCCATGTGGTATTTTCCTTCCCCTCCTTCAATCCAATTACCCAACTCTTGCATACCATACTATTTTTCCTTTCTTTCCCAACCAGATTTCCTTTCCCTTCCTTTATTCCTTTACTTTCCAATCTTTTTTTCGGGAGGGGACAGATTTCCTTCCCTTCCTTTATTCCTTTATTTTCCAACCTTTCTTTTCTTTTCTTGGGAGGGGACAGATTTCCTTCCCCTTCCTTTATTCCTTTATTTTCCAACCTTTCTTTTCTTTTCTTGAGAGGGGACAGATTCCTTTCCCTTCCTTTATAACTTTATTTTCCATTTTTTTTAGAGGGGAAAGGCTGGAAAGAGGGGTACAGAGGGGAAGGGGAGTCGAGGGGAAAAGCAAGGCAGTGGGAAGAGACGGTCGAGTTGTGATAAATGAGTTCTGTTATAACTCTCTTCCTTCCATTTACTTACGTTCCTCATCTTATTCTCCGTTTTCTCTCTCTCTACTTCCACTTACATGCCTCATACCATTTCCCGTTTTCTTTCCTTCCACCACTACTAAACTGTCTTGTATTCCTAATCCCATTCTTCGTGTGCTCTTCCTCCCCCTCCACTTATAACCTCCACAAACGCCTCCACCAGGAACCCATTTGTTTGCTGAGGTGTCGATCGGCGGGTGAAAATTAATTACCTCACCTGTTACCTGTCCTCCAGCTGATTTCTCTGTTTTCATTATTTTTTCATTATACTGGTTGGTTATATTCCTATTTTTCTATGCTATCCTATTTATATTTTCTTTCTCTTATGCTATTTATTTTTTAGTTTTTTTATTAGCTTCTTTTCCTTTTTTTTTTTTTTTTTTTAGCTCTGTTTCTGTTTTGAATTTTTAGTTTTATGATTTTTAGTTTATTTTTTGCTTCCTTAGTCAATATCTGCCTACTTTTCTTTCTCTTTTTCCTTTTTCTATCCTTTCTTTCTTCTTTCTATTTTTCTTCTTTCTTTCTTTCTTGCTTTCTTTCTTTCTTTCTTGCTTTCTTCTTTCTTTCTTTCTTTCTTTCTTTCTTTCTTTCCTTTTTTCAATATCTTTCAATCATCAGCTATATTCAAATACTTCTTGTTATTTTCTTTATCTCCGTCTCGATATTTCTCTCTCATTTTACTTCCATTT